>JAAAKO020010809.1:0-17791 GCA_010015015.2 Bolitophila cinerea | reverse complement strand
TATATGCACGCGCCGAAATGTGGGCGCCGAATTGTGGGCGCCGAAATGTGCGCGCCGAAATGCTACGCGCCGAAATGCTACGCGCCGAAATGTGCTTGCCAAAGTGTGGTCGCCGAAATGTGCGCGACGAAGTGTGGGCGCCGAAACAGCCGGATACCCATTAAATTATATGCGTTTTATTTCTTCTTGAAAACCACACGTCTAAAAAAACACCCTTTACATTTCATCCGACTATATTTTTTATTTATATTAAACAGCCGCTAACACAGAATAGCTATATCGACATTATCAAAAAACAGCTGATAAAAATAAATGTAACTATCATTTCAGTAAATTCGAGATTCATTATTTGTGCTCCTTATTCCACCAAAATAAAATATTCTTGTTTAAATAGTTATCTAAGGTTATGATATTTAATATTATATTTAATTTAAAAGAGTCTAACATAATATATTTTAAATTTGTATTATTTAAAAATTTGCAGTTGTGAAGGATGCAAAGGTTTCTTCAAGCGCACTGTCCGAAAAGACCTTACATATGCATGTCGCGAAGAGAAAAACTGTATTATTGACAAACGCCAGCGAAACCGTTGCCAATACTGCCGTTACCAGAAATGCCTCGTGTGTGGAATGAAACGCGAAGCCGTCCAGGAAGAGCGACAGCGAGGCGCCAAGCTACAGCCAAAGCAAGAACTGAACGAAGACCTTAATCCGTCGAGCTCGGTGCGTGACCTGACCGTGGAAAGGATCCTGGACGCAGAGAGGATCAGTGAGACTCGTCCTGGTGACAATGCAATTCCATATTTACGCGTCGGCGTCAATTCAATGGTGCCCTCAGAGTACAAAGTACGTAATCGAATTTTTAATTTAACAATAAAGTGTTATTAATATAGTTTTTTTCGTAGGGAGCTGTGTCTCACTTGTGTCAAATGGTGAACAAACAACTGTACCAGCTCATAGAATATGCCAGGCGAATGCCTTATTTCGACCAGCTACAACGAGAAGATCAGATCACCTTAATTCGAGCCGGATGGAACGAACTGCTGATAGCCACTGTGGCGTGGCGAAGTATTGAGGTGTGTTATATAAATATTATTTTATTTAAATGATTAATTTATTTTTAAATAATATAGTATCTAGACGCAGAGCGTACTAATCCGGACGGATCTATTGACCGACGAGCACCGATTCGGCCGCCGCAATTAATGTGTCTTGGACCAAATTTCACGCTGCATCGAAACAGTGCCCAACAAGCTGGCGTCGTTGGTATATTCGATCGCATTTTATCAGAGCTAAGTGTGAAAATGCAACGACTTAGCATTGATCGGACAGAGCTGACTTGTCTGAAGGCGATCATCTTATTCAACTCTGGTAAGATACAATAATAGAAATTAAATATAGTGGTGTATTTTTAATATATTTAATTTTTCAGACATTCGTGGACTTCGCTGCAAGCAAGGTGTCGATATGTGCAGAGAAAAGATCTATGCTTGTCTCGACGAGCACTGTCGAGTTGAACATTCCAATGATGACGGACGATTTGCACAGCTTTTACTCAGACTGCCAGCTCTCCGATCGATCAGTCTTAAGTGTCTGGAGCATTTAATCAAAGTTCGACTTATCGGAGAGAAGCAATTGGAGGTGTTTGTTTCAGAGATGTTGGATACGCCACTATAATCAACCAGTGTAACAGGTCCCTGCAATCCACTAACTTAAAGCCGAAAGTTTTCAATTGCATTGGGGTACTATTGTCACTTGCACACATACTTATACACATGCATTCAATCACATAAAAGACCTAACTAATTAAATATTTATAAATTGTCATGACAAACTGAATACTTTCGATAGTTATGCGAAGATCGCATCATTTTGGTCAATTCTGTGGTATGAGTGTGTGTGGATATTTATTTGCGGGCATAAACCATTGACGGCCAATTCCAATATTGTAATTCTTTTGTGTGTGTGGCTTGATCACCAAAACCTACTTCATTTACGTTATAGTCTTATGTATGAATGTGTATATAGATTTGTAAGAAAAATACCGTTGTGTCCGCACAACGAAGAACACAACAAATATGTTAGCGTAATGATATTATGTCTAGTTTTATTTAAGTTTCACCTGTATTTGTACGACTTCACGATCTAGAATCTAAATAGAGAGAGACCATAGGTTATGTTATCTATATAGGAATTACAAACAAAAATACATATAAAAACCTCTATTTTTAAGTTTTATAAAGAAATTTGTTTTTGGTTTACTTTAATAATGTTACAGACTACTAGCATTATAATAAGAAAATAATTTTAAAAAAATTAAAGAGAAAGAAATTTTGTTGACAAAATATATTTATTTTATTGAATGCATGTTTTAGCATGTGCTCAAATTAATTGCAATTAAATTCAAAATTACAGTATTTTTATCTCGTTTTAAGATTAGTTTTGTAAAAACCTCGTGAAATTAAGGACATGTCAGCGAAAGAGCGCCTCGTCTTGTTCCGATATTAAAATGTGTGAAAACGAGAGACAGAGAGTTTAACTCGGCAATACAACAACAAACAAAAAACAAATACAACATACGATTGGCAATATAATATACTTTAAATTCGCTGCTACAGCTGTTATGACAATATTTTTTTGCAATACGCACACACACACACACACATAACCCAAATTTTAAGTCGTTTGTGTGTGTTTTACTTATTGCAATGACAAATTCTATTTAGACTTTTAGACATTTATTTAAAAACAAATTAAAAAACATTTTTATTATTGATTTTTTTAGAATGTTACAGATGAGAAATTGATTTATATATTGCAAGAGCATATAATTACGTGTTAATTCTATTAACAAATCTATACTATACTTACAGAAATTAAATAAATATAATAAACAAATTTAAATGTATGTGATATGTGTGTCAGTGTTTCTTTTTCAGATCTTCGCTATAAAGAAAATGTTGAAATGTATAAAAAAATGTTATTCCTTTCCTCATCATATAGGTTAATTTAAGATCCAATTTTTAATTTTGTTCAAGATAAACTTGATAAATATGGAGAAATATATGTAAAATTCATGTTGCGACATCTGCATTTAATTAAGCTATTATTATAACACATAAACGGCTTTTAATATTCAAAAAATGTGGTCTAAAACAAATATTTTCCATAAATTATCATTTTTATATATTATTTTAAGGCTTAAATCTGCAAAGCATAGCTTAAATTAAGCTATGCTTTGCAGATTTGTCTTTTTAACTAAAATTAATTTTCAAAATGTTATTTATATACAATTTTTCGAAACAACAGTTACCTACAAAGGCGTAAAGCCTCAAGAAAACGTATTCATAAGTAAAAATATCCCATTATCTTTTTTCTCTCTTTTTCGCTCTGTGTTTTTGTTTAAAAAAGAGTGCCTTTGCGGAGCACATGTAATTGTTCTTGTGTATTTAAAATTTTATAAGGGTTACAGCATAATACCCCACAATAGAAAAAACATAGCTTAAACATCTCTATGGTATTATGAACATCGCGACATCATATAGTCTTCCTACAGAATTAAGCCGAGAGAGAATGAAGTCTTACAATATGAAAAAAAACATCTCAGGATCGAAATGGTAAGTCAGATTGGGACTGTAAAACTCTATGAGAGCTTAAAGCATAATGGCAGAGCGTACATATTACAATTACAATCGATATTACAATTTTGTGTCTCTGGATACTGACCCTTATCCTTTTTTTGTAAATTAATTACAATGAGAATATTTTTTTTTGATTAATACTTTTAAAGAAATACAAATAATTATTAATTTCACGTGAACTGCGTACTTACACGGGTTTATATGAAATTGTGATTGTCCCGGATTTAAGAGATCTGTCCCGTAGAAATTATACGGGACAAAGAATTGTTTCGATTTCAGCTAATTTCATTTGATACAAATAAAAAATACTATAATCAATTAAATAATCTTTATGTGGTTATATCACAAATTTTATGTACTTATATGGAAAAAATGGGAGTCAGCAATTGGTTGAAGCCGCCATTGAAGACCTTCGGGAATTTAGGAGTTGAATAATGAAAATGTATGTATCTATATTTCAAGCCGTCTTTATGTAAAAAATCTAATTCTAATTCTAGTAGAGGCTCATCTATCAAAAAGGACGTGGTAATGTTATTACGCCCATTTTACTTCACTACTAAATTAGTTTTTTTTTGTGGTGTCGAGGTTCCTCTTTTGTCTATATTTTCGGGATGATTAAAGATATTTTTAATGTTTTTGAATTTAAGTAATTTTTATTTTTTATAGAATTTGAAGTCTCATTTATTCATTATTAGAATGTAAGAGACTTCAAATTCTATCAAAAAAAAAAATATTAAAAAGAGTCACAATAATCCAATATTTGTTTTTGTTAAAAAAAAAATTTCAAATAAAAATCTTCAAAAATGTAATTTTTCATTTTTTTCTTATTTTTTTAAGTCTTGTACACGATTCTATGTGCCAAGTTTGAGCTGGATTGAAGGTTGGTTAAAAAATTGTCGAGGAATCTATCAACGGTATATACCAAGTAAAGTTAAAAGAAAAATAAAAAAAGAATATAAGAAAATTGAAAATTTAAAAAAATATATATAAAAAAATATGTTTTAACCTTGTTTATTATGAAATGGATTATCTTTTATTTTCTTCCAATAAACATAAACCATCCAAAGAAAAATAAAAAACTAATTTCCAAACTGACCAAAAATTAGATCGAGTTGGGAATTCTTGTTTATTTTGTGTTCATGGATATTGTTTTAATATGAATAAATATTATAAAAAATGATATTTTTTATTATTTAAAATACATTAAGCTGCATTTATAAACAAATATCTGTTTATATATATAAGTAACAAGGACCAAAACATTTCAATGTATCCTATATTTTATTTGTTAGATTGGAAGAAACCGGAAAACACAAATTAGGCATATTATTGGATTATTTCATTATTTTCCAAATAACACGAACTGTACTAAAGCAACAACATCGTCCAAATGACATGGGTGTGCAATTTATCGATTGTGCTTACAGAGTTTTCCAAACCACTTTTCCAAGTAAACACACTACGCACACACATACACAATTGCGTTCGTGTCGCGCGCGCTCTACAAATGCAGTAAAGGGCCCAAACAGAGCCACGCGAGACGCGCCATAGTGTGTTTGTGTAAATGTGTGTATTCTGTATATTAAAAACAAGCTTTCAGTGATTTGTCAAATGGTGTTTTTTTTAAATAGGACTGTCGCAACACACGGATATTGGCATCATTAGCCAATTTGGAAAAAGGGTCACTGCAGAACCCAACGCGACTAAATGTAAGTAAACGTATATATTTTATCTATATATTTGGATACAGTTCCGCATATCTGCAGGTTTGTTGAAAAGGTGTCTGCTATGTGAAAATTTGATTTTTCCACTAGCTAAGCGGAAATGAAATTATAATCTGATTCCAAATTTGTCGAAAAAGCATGCGTACTTTAGGCATGAATATGAGCAATGACCGTGTTTATTTACATGCATATATAGAATTTATATACATTTCGAATTTGTACACTGTATACATATATAAAAATATACATACATATAAAATAGTAAGAATTAGTCGATTAGAATTGAGATATGTAAATGAAGCTACTTGGAAAATCGATGATGTGTAAAGCTTCAAAAAATGCAATGTTAAATTTATTTAATAACGTTGTAACATTTTATAAATATTAAATACATTAATAAATATACACAAATTTAAATACTTTAATAAGTTTAAGTATTTTAAATACGAGTATTTTTTCTTTTTAGGCTTTAATTTTTTATAATTTCCTATTATGTAGAAGAAGCAACAAGTAAAACATGCAAGTCGTCTTCCAGTTCCCTTGGAGTATTTATTGCACATACACAATAAAATTCCTATTACATGTACTTAAATACATTAAATATTGTGTTCTTATTTGTTTTATATAAAATAACTCATTATTTATGTATTTAAAATCAACCAGGAACTTCTTTTTGTATGTAAGAAAGAAATATTTCAAAGGAACCAGCGATATCTTCCTTTTACCTCTTTTATATTTATATGTGATTGGAACTGCTTTCTGTTGGCGGACAGAGCTTTTAAAGCTATTGAAAACAATTCTTCTTCTTATTTTCGGTTGACCTCTACTATCACCATGACATCCTAATGGGCTGCAAAGCTTAGGTTACAATGTAGTTCCAAACGCGTGTTGGTTCGGGCACAAATATAATAAAAAAATGTTGAGGATTGTTGTTTTTATAAAAACGTCTAAGAAAATTCCTATGTAAATTACCATGAATTTATTTCATTAAACTAAGACAAATGTGCTACGAACCACTATATAGACTTCGTGAGTGTGAGGAATTCATCTTAAGTGTCTTGTATGAAACGGTCATGAGGTGGTACCTATGGCGTAATGATTTCGATCGCATACGTTCAAAACTAAGTATATGATGGTATTGACAATTTTCATTTTTGCTCTTTGTTCTTCTATTACGATTCGTACTGGTTTTATTGGCCCTGTCTTCCTAGCTCATCAACGATCTCCTTAAATTGTCCACAAAACACTAAATTCCATCATTCTTCTGATTATTCAACTCACAAGTATATTGTACGGTTCCATTAGAAAACTTCCCTGGAGGCACTTTCAAAGTAAGCTCTTTATAACCTGATAAAACGGAAGTTTTCCGAAAAACAAGCCATGGTAAGTCAAGGACTGCTGCTTATGAATCTTACGCACTAGTTATATTTATTATGATGGCCGTTATAAAAGGTTTTAAAGATTTTTGATCGGGTTGCCCCCTAATTTACTTCGAATGTACTACGATTGACCGAATTTTGATTGGGCAAATCACGATTGGCCGAATCACGTTTGGCCAAATGATAGATTGGCCAAATTACGATGGACTATATGTCCATGTATGTCCATGTATATATGGACTATGATACAATTGGACTAATTTAAAGGAAAAACAATCAAATCTAATAACTCTGAACGTCAAAGTTGACTGTCTATTTTCAAAAAGATGTTTATTATCCAAAATTATAACCCAACTTCTTCTCTAGAGTATTATTGCTCTTAGGTTTGAATTGAGTGTATCGTCCTATTGTATCGCAGATACCTACTTGTTAAAATCTATTAGTAGACACTCTATTAAGTTTTTATTTTGTTTTTTACTATTTTACAAGCTTTGATACAATTATAAAAATATATATATATATATATATATATATGCGCGTAAATAAGCCATCTACGACAAAAATAACTAAAATACTGTCTTGGATTGAAGAGATGTTCTTTAAAAGTCTGTATATACAAAAACTGACCAGTTTCGTGTTTATATATCGAAGTCTATGTTTTACCCTATAAAATACAATTCTATTGATTTTGTAGCTTGTATTAAATTGTAGGACAGGCCTAATAATTTAAAATTCTCAGAATTTAGTATACGAGAATGCTGTTAAAGTTTTTTAAAAATACTCCCCTACCCTAAATATTTTGAAATGCTAAATTCCGAGCTAAAAACGTCAAAATGCTCTGTTTTGCTCCCTAATCACAGTGTTGATATTTATTTATCGTAGTCAAATGTCCATCCCCTTTTTATGGGAAACGCTAAAGTATTCGGTTTTGCTTCCTGATCATTGTGTTTAAATGTCCATCCTTTGGGGGGGTTTTAAGTTTGTATAAAAAAATCTTTATATGACAAAATATTTTATCATTTGATTTTACCCATTTTTCCGTGTTCCATTATTTGTAACCTTTACGCTCCTATCCTTAGACACAAAATAATAATTTGGGATCTAATCTAAACTCGATCCTATTATTTTTTAAATATTTATAATTGTTACGCAAACTTAAACCACCCTAAATTAATCAACCCTAAAAAACAAAGTTTTTAATTTTTATTATCTACCCTTAATGAGAGGTAGGGAAAAATTAAATAGAATGCATTGTCATTCGCAATAAGTTTATGGGTTACAGCTTGATTGGATGACAGAAAGTCGGTTAATTAGGCCGCATTAGAATCCGAGCATGCAAGATCACATCAGACACGCGAAACTTATATAGAGAATTTCAAAAAGGGATGGCTATTTGACCATCCTAACAACATTTTTTAGTTTTTTATATTTTTGTAACGTTTCTGCTCCTAATTCTCGTTAATTATACTTTTTTAATATTGTAACCTATACGAAATATTAGGGGTGGGAAATAATAGAGCCCACAATTAGTCCTACAAATTTAATAAAAATTCTTTGTAGTTTATATCGAAAACTTTAATCATTGTGGTTAAACATAAATTAGAAAATCTGAAAAAATATCCTCAGTTTTTGTTTTATGTGTTCGGAGAAAATTAATTATATTTATATAATAATTAATAATTTCCACAATAACGGCCATCCATGTACTAAATAAAAGAAAAAAAGTTACGGTCTGCCAGTATGAAATCAAGGATATTCGTTTCCCGTCATTTAAATATTTTAAATTCTTTCTTTTTTAATATTTTCAAAATTATTTTATTCGTCTCCCAGAATATCTTTACCAAGTGCTTGTTATAAGCAATATTAAAACAAGATATTTTGCATTACCAAGCACCCAGAAATTATGGAACTCTCTTCCTTAATAATTTATAAAGTTGATAAGTACAACAACATCAATTAAATTTAAAAATATGACTTTTTTATTATTATTTTACCGCCTTTTCTTGCGATAATGAGGCAGAGTTTTTGTACAGATAATATTACTTTTAAGTTATTACATTGAAATGATGTGCATTTTTGTTAGTATATCTGTGGACGGAGATTGTGCCAAGATAACACGTATATCGTACGGTTTGACGAAGTCTTCTATTTGCTGAATATAACGTCAGAGCATTTCTTTGCTTTATTGCGTTAGGGCACAAGAATAGCCGGTGTTTAGTTGTCTCATACGGTGGTTATAACTAGAGCGTTTAGTAATTGCTTTTAATGCGACATATTGTCCTTAAGACAGCTCTGCTCAGTGGTTCTTCGAATTTTGGAAACCATGATAACAAACTTATTTTCGGGATAATAAAGTGGAAAAATCTACCAAGGTCAGAAATGTACAAATTGCGTTTCCGGAGTCCAAGCAGTGACAGAGGACCGGTCATTGCTGCGTTTTTTGGCCAACTCATCGACGCTTTCGTTTCCGCAGATACCTCGGTGGGCCGGGATCCAAAAAAGTGGAATGCGGATTTTTTTGTGCTAGCTGGATAAGATTGCTGTGGCAACGATGGACACATGCTTGAATTAACATAAATCCGGTTGTTCTCAAGAGCTGATTAAACCGACATGCTGTCCGATGCAATAACGAAAGAGCCTGCTGGCTGGGTGCTGATAAATGTGGCAAATATATTTACCGCCGTAAGCTCGGCGGCGTAGACGGATGCTGGTTTTTGTACTCGGCTACTGATGTGTGTTGTCTCTTCTATCTACAATTTTGAGCCGGTGACGTTAACAGACTTTGACCCATCTGTGTACGTACACAAATCTTGCAGGGTAGAATGACGCGGTTGTTTCTCTGAAAATGGCGTTGATTTCTGCTGGTGACTGGTATTTGGAGCCAGCGAGAACGTATGGCACTATATGTAGAAGGTATTGAATTGAAGTGACTCGTGGATGGGTTGGCAAGAATTTATTAGTCTCACAAGAATTTATCGCTGTAATGGAGTTGGACTGGAGAGTGCTTTGCAAATACATTTGCCGTTCAGGTATCAAAGGGCATAATACCCGCAACGGCTTCCAGTCATCCGGTATATGTGTGGAGGTCATATGGCCAATACTTACTCTAAGTGCGCTCCATTAGATTCTCCGCAGGTGAATGTGGTGTGCGCTTGCAAGATACTGGAAAGCGCTAGATCCGTACTTCAGTACTGAGCGGATTGTAGATGTGTACAGAAGCAGTAAAGTTTCTGGATGTGCACCCCAAGACGATCCACTTATTGTACAAATAACGTTAACTCTTTTGTGGCATTTCTTACATCATCATATATTTTCCAGGAGCACTTTTGATCAAAGATAACGCTTAGATAACGCATATATGGAACCGTACGAGCGAGATGGTTCATCGCTTATAGTGATTGTTTTTCTTAGTGAACACCATAAACTCTGACTTGGTCGAGGAAATCGCTAGGCCGAAAGATATGTACTTGTAGCTTAATGTCCTAACAGCCGACTGCACGTCATGCTGTATTTTATGTTCAAAGGGATATTGTTGCTGACAGCAAATGGGAAGATCCTTGAACGTAGACGTTAGCGATTATTATAAAATAAGTCTTCAAAGTATGTATGTATAAAATACATAAAGATGGACAAAAATACTGGGCAGTATAATATAATTTCTAACTACACATACTTTTTAACTGCTGGTTGTAAAAACGGTTTTAGTCTTTTTAATAATATAATAATATGTATAGATTAGAGTAGATATAAGTAATTATTCCAAAAAACACCGCTGAACTCGAGATCAAGTACAAAAATTAAAAACATTAAAATGTTATTGTGCATTTTATAAATTATTAAATTTTCTGGTAAAATTGAAAAAAAAAATACGTCGATAAAACCTGACAAAGACATGGAACCTGTGGTAAATAGGAGCTTTATGATTGGAGCTGCCAAGCCAACACTGGTTTGTGTACCAAAAATGTAGTTTTTTATCTATATTCAGATTGGACAATGTGACCTGTATTTGTGTTCTTAAAGTTTTAAAAAAATATATAACTTTATTTAATGTAGACGAAAAATTGTAAAATGAAAATAATCATATATAAAGTATAAACTCATATAAAAACTCTATCTACTACTATATATAACAATTTATATGAAAATAAAATGCAATTTGTTCTCGCTCTTTGTAGAGCATATTTTTTTATCTTTGTTCAATTATTGTCCATCTCTTTAAATTAGACATGAACATTCTCACATTTAAAATACGTGCACGCAACAATTTGCAAACAATAACACCGAAGTATTAACTTTCACGTAAGCCAGGTAGACATAAGCAGTCAATGCAAATTGCACTGTTATAAATATATCTATATATGTATGTCTTTGTACATATGCACTTGTTTATTTATAGATATACATACTTTCCTGTAGTGTTTATGTGTGGCCAGCATTTCTGCGTGAAAGTAAGCCGAAAACCGAAACTGTTTTGATGCGCGTGCGACGCGACGTGCGAAGTTTCTCGTAATCGTAATACACGGTTCAAGCGGCCATCCAACAGCCACAACTTCAGTTTTCAGTAGTCAGTACGTCAGTACGTCAAGGGAATTTAAACCGTTTGGTCGATGCGCACGTTCGTCGCGGCGCGAATTGCACTTCCGCATGCAACTCAAAATATATTACTTGTTTTAAAATAACAGAAATGTCTACGTAAATAAAGTGAATATTTTGTGATGTCGTTTTTTTAATTATTGCAATAGCTTGTACATAAATACATAAAATAAATAAACAAACACATTTTGAGTGCACGCATTCTCGTAAATTCCTAATGTTTATAAATAAATGCAATTCAATAACCGTGAGGTGAACGTGCAGTTTATTGACTCTTGAAATTAGTTTTAAATAAATAATAACTTGATTGTCTAGCCGGACTCGTATGTTGAGTTGTGCTAATTATACATATACACACAGATACACGTATGTATATGTATTTGATTGAAACCACGTGTGTTTTATCTCTACGACAAATACCTCTATATTTAAACCGTTATTTAGAGAGTGATGCAAAAGCAAATGCACACACATAGGAGCACACAAACTAACTCGCATAATATATTATGTAGTACAAACATAATATATACATTATATACATATACATGCACCAATCAAACATATATTCTACCGAGAACTTAAATTTAAATTTTATATTGATATGAAATGAAAACTATGCGTGTATTTTGATCACAAATATGTTGAATGTGCAATGTGCAATGTACATTGTGCATACCAGATTTATGTTGAACTGAATAACTGCGTTTTAAATACTTTAACAACAAATATACATTGATTACATTTTCTTCAAAATTGTTTATTATAAATTCTTTGACCTAAATTAATTGTTATTGTATATCATCAATATCCCATAAAAACTCATTACGTAAATTATGTCTACCGATATGTCCGGCGTTTATGTCCTGACATAATTATGTCTAGGCTTCTTACATGTTTTAATATTTCAGTATTAATTAATTTGTCAAATACATACAAATGTTAGTGCGCGTGTTCCCAGCCCTTCGCCATGTTGGAAATATTTTATAGACATAATTTATAATTGCTCCCTGACATAATTTATGTCTAAGCCAAAAAATGTTGATAGTGTTTTTTCGAATGTGGACCAAAAAGTGTAAACCAGAATCAAAGTGTTTGTACTTGTGTAAATCATTATTTATTTAATTATAACCCACAACAGTGAACTAACTATATAATTTTAAATGGCCACATTCACTTGTTCTAAAAGCCAATATGTGTTACAATATGTCGAGTTTAAATTGATTTTAGTCTGACACAACCTTATACAATATACATTCTATAAAGTTGTGACCATTATGCTCTTTACAAAACCCCCCTTCCGGGATCTCCCCTCTTGTTTGGAGCTCGTCTGGTTTAAAGATTCCCAAGTAACCAATTCCTGTATAACTTGCTGTAAAGTTGCTGTTATTGTACATTGAAAGGAACCTATTAAAAGTAGATCTCAGTTATTGTATTATTTAAGTTGATTTAAAGGTCAAATAAAGCTAAAGTGAACGGTCTTTAAAGATATATTAAAGGAATATGACTTTATATATGCTTTTATTTAACTTTAAATTGAAGATAAAAGTTGAATTAAAGGAACCTTACACCAAATTAAAGGAAATGGTTGTAGTTGCTGTACTCGTATATTACCTGTTAAAGTAAGAGCTTCGTAGGAACACTTTAAAATAACTTAAAAAAAAACAATTTACAGTAACCGTTTTTAAAAAAAAAATGTTTTGTGTTAAAAAAAATCTTAGACCAATTGATATAACTAAGATTGCTGAATATATTCATATGCAACTACCAAAGTTAAGTTTTATAAATCTTTTCATTTGCTTTAAATATGCTTTACAATTCTCATTCTCTCTAAATTAAATTTAATTCTGCTATAAATTATGAAAACAATCCCATTCCCTATAAATGGCCCTTAATTCTGCTATTAATTATGAATGCAAAAAATGATTGTAGCGAATTCTATGAAGAATTCTAACATTATCATTCCCTTTATTTCAGCTATAAATGATAAAATTCTTATTTCCTTTAAATTACCTTTAAATAGCTATGAATTAAATTCTGCTATGAATTCTTAATGTAAAAGTGTTTCTAGCAAAGTATAAGAAGAGTATGTGTTTTAATAAATTTTATCATTACCATTCCCTTTAAATAGCCTCTATTTTAGCTATAAAAGATGAAAAAATCTTATTCCCTTTAAATTGCATTTAAATTAGCTATGTATTATACTAAAATCCTATTCCCTTTAAATCGACTTTAATTCTGCTATGAGTTCTTAATGTAAAAGTAGTTCTAGCGAAATATAAGAATAGTTTTTTAATAAATTTTATTATTACCATTGCCATTAAATAGCCTTTATTTCTGCTAATATAAAAGATGAAAAAATATTATTCCCTTTAAATTAGCTATGAATGATGAAAAAATCCTATTCCCTTTAAATGTCCTTTAATTTTGCTATAAATGATGGAAAATCAAATGTCCAATAATCGTTTTTAATTCTGCTATAAATTATGAGATATAGCTTCACATGTTTTCAACAGATAGTATTTTTTGACATAAGCACAGGCACCAGTTTCTTTCTCTGTATTTTATAAATCTCCTATAGGTTAAGGGCGATTTAGATTGGTTCGTTTAAATTTCATCCTCCCTTTGACTGAAATAGGGCTGCTAATGGTTTTTGTTTCTTCTCCTCGTCCAAATCATAGCTGTAGCGTATTTTTGCTATAAACGTTGTATGTTTCAAAAGAAATAATTTTAAAACACCGGTGTTTAATAAAAGCAAATTTACAGTTATACTTTAAAAAAACCAACATAAAAGTTGAAATATTAGGGACTCTCTAAATAAGCTTTTATATAAGCTAATATATAGTTGTGACTTTAAGATTAGCAATATTAAAGTGGTTTTACAGGAACAATATATATATATATCCCTTTTCACAAAAGTAAATATGCAGTTACTGCTTCACATTAAATATACAGTTAATTGCATATTTTACAAATTTTATAGTTCTAATAAAGGGTGACAGGATTATCTCTTGTTTGGACAAGATAACAATTTACTGTTGCATAAGATTATGTGTGCAGATGTAATTTTTAATATAGTATGATAGTATGAGTCAAATGCATGTTCTACCCCGCCGATCTTAATCAAATTAAGAAACTCTGGAAATCACATTTCCAGAACCAAAAAATCGATAAAGCTTCTACCGCCAAACGCATAAGCTGGAAAAAGTCAAAGGAGTATGGAAAAGAATTTAAATGGAGCGTGGCTTGATTAAAATTAATTTTCTAAAATACATTTCTGACCAAACTCAGAAGAATAGGTGTGCAATAAATTTATCAATAACTTAAGTAATAATAATTAGGAAGTCCTACTTTGCCATTTGGAGTTATCTGTATAACATTTAAAAAACGTTTATGTAAAATAACTTTTTGACTAAACAAAAAAGCTGAGGCGGGAATTTCTAATAAATTATCAGTATTATTTCAGTAAAAATAATTTGAAAGTTTCCCGAACCCATTTGGGGATAGCTGTGTAGCATGCACAAAGATAAAACACCCTGTAAAATAACTTTTTAACTAAACAAGGCAAATAAAATAGTTTTCACCCTGTTAACTACTTTTCCAACCAAACAAAAAGAGTTAAAATAAGTTACGATGGCTATCCAGTAAAAATAATTTAGAAGTCCTACGAAGCCATTTGGGGATATTCTTTTTTACTTGGTACCCTGTAAAATAATGTTGCGTTTGCGGAGTAAAGTTTCTTAAGTCGTTCTTTGGCCCGTTTAATCGTTAAATCGAAAGCGAATTCAAGTGAATTAATTTGACAGCACAACCCCGTCGGACCAGTGTGATCATTTGACAAAGAAACAATAAAAAAAGTCTAATTTCTCCGTCGACGGAGTTTCCAAAATCCGTCATAAATGATCTGCAGTGTGATCCTAGATTGAAAGTATCTAAGGGGTGCACCTATGTGATAAAAATAACCTTATATGAAAAATACTTTTATGTCTCTTATTATCTGTCCAAGACAGAACATGCCAATGAACAAGATTTATTTAATAATTATATGTTATTAATATAATTAAAAGTTGAATTGTAAGACATTTGTAAATTAACTTACTATTACTGTATTGAGTGACCTCAATAACAGCCACAAAAATTCTCTACTAACCATAAAATTTGAAATGAAATATCACCGCTCCCGACACTTTATTAAAATGTTTATTTAGAATGAAATAGAAAATGACCAATTTTTACAATATGAAAGAATAACACTTTAAGTCTAAGTGGCTCTGGGTCCGAATAAATACTGGGTCACTAATGACTCTCTCAAAATATTTTCACAAGCCACTGCAATTTTTGAATTTTAGACTGTATTTTAAAAAAACAGTATGAGCACACACTGTTTTTTTATCTGCTAATTTTAGATTTTTTAAATACACTGAAAATCTTTAAATTGTTGCACTAATTTTAAATTCGACATATTTGAAAAAAACTGCAACAATAATGTTCCCAACTTTCACAAATTTGAAATTATATTTAAATAAATAAGAACATAAATAGAAGAACACCTACAAAAATTTAAAATTTAATTTAATTTAATTTGGTGGCTCAAATAGTATTTTTAGCGCTAAATTCTATTCAATGATATTCTAAATGTCTAAATACTTAAAAAAACAAAAACCCTTTCAGAGTCAACTCGTTTTATGTATAATTAAATGTGACCGATTAAAACAATAAAACTAAATGCAAATAAAGTCGAATTGGCTCAGTATATATGAGAGACTATTTTTACACGGTGCAATAAAAACAAAACCTGGAGCCATCAGACCTACGGGGGGAATTTAACCCCAATGGAACTCTTACAACGTACACAGAACGGAATACTACCAATGAAGAAGACCCGTATATCGTGTTACCAGGTATAATTTGTATTGTTTTATTTCAATAATGGGAAAAGTTTAACATTTTTAAAATTATTGCCCAATCTTTATTATATTTTGTAGAAATTTATAATTTATTTATTAATTTATGTTAGAAATTACTGAGTTTGTATTTATTATTATTTCTAGGGCTGATGATAGTTAAAATGTTTCTAATCTTTAAAGTAGATTATTTGTTTTCAATATCTTCTGGTTTATATGTTTTATGTAAAGTGTATACAGTGTTTGAAGTGTCTGAGCTTTCTTTTAAGGACAGAACTGCTATCTGATGTGATAAGGAAATAGGTCTGGATGGATAACACACAACACAACCCACTTAGTTTGGCAGACAGTGTGTCATCGATTATGCAACTGATCCAGATATCTCGACACAATGTAAAAGAGTTAGGAATAGGCGCAGGACTTACTACATATATGATATATGATTCAATTGCTTGACCGGAGCAGCTAGGCGGGTCTAGTCAATGTGTGAATGAGTGACAATAATTGTTTATATTGTATCATAGATCAATAAAAGCGCCACAGCCAGAAAAAAGCTGAGAATAACAGATTTAGTTTATCGGTCTACATCACATATAATTCTTTGGATCAATCCTATTATCGAATGCAGTTATTTTTTGTTGAAGCTTCAATTTTTATGGTTCATTGGTAAGGGATATAATGTGATATCTTCAATCTATGGGATTTTAAACTAAAGTGAAGCAAATATTTCCGTAAAACTTTTTTTTGGTGAGCTTATATTTTTTATTGGTGAGAGTTACACATGTTAGGACAATTAAATAGTTCTAATTTAATATCCTTTAATGATTAATATATAATCTGCAATATACAATTAAAAATATACATAAAATCTATCTAATCCTCAATGTGTTGCTTTTATTCCAGGACCAGAAGATGTGTCAACGATTAGTTTAAACAATGGTCTATACCAACAGTCCGTCACGCTAACGGCTCGGATGTGGCCACCAATTAAAGCGGGCGCACCTAGAACCGTTTGGGGTTTACCGGTAATAGTTTGGGGAATTCTAGTTGGATGCGCCCTTGTTATTTTGCTAGTACTAGCGGCACTGTTCGTTTGCTGCTGGTTATTGCCGAGACGACGTAAAGTGCTTAGCCCGAATCGGAACAGTAGCATACCTTCAAACGGCGCTAGTCGAGGCAAGTATACATATTTATTTTTATAATGTATATATTTATATATTCATATTAATAAAGGTTTGCAAAATATTCGTTTCTATTATTAAATAGTTTTCTTTCTTCTATTTGCTCACTCAGCCGTATCCTGGAGCGAATCCAATTATTTGGTCATGCCGTCATCTCTCGGAATCATTCAACCTCAGTACAGTCCGCCACCACCCGCCACGCAAACCGAGTCGCATTCAGAGATCGCTGCAGGGGTGACTTCTAGAAACAACGATTATTCCACACAAATCGTAATGCCAGATGCACATAAATCTATGTGGGCTGTGAATCCTTCGTATTCCTCCAGCAATGGTATATATTGCATATATAATATATATATACATTTATATATTT
>JAAAKO020010798.1:0-17792 GCA_010015015.2 Bolitophila cinerea | reverse complement strand
ATGTCCAGAGTTAAATGGTCTTCAGGAGTTCGTCTCAAAACCGTGTATATTGTTGACTCAAAGTCGTAAATGCTAAAAAAAAGTTCTGAAAATGTTGTTGTTTTTCGAATATGATAGTATCATCATTTCAAGACAAATTAACATGGTTAGGGTTCTTTGGTTTTACACAATATTTAGAAAAATGTTGAAGAGTACCATTAAAGTAAAGATATCAGTTTCGTCGCAACATCCCGACTAAATAAATGAAGCATCTTAGTCAATTTTGAGTAAATCGGTCGGTATCTCAATTTTATTTAGAAAAACTATATTTTTAAAAAAGTTTAGTGATTTAAATAAATGTAAACCTTCTAAAATACTCCAAAAAAAAGGAATATTTCTTTAAACTAACTCATTTAATTTTCATGACTTCTTTCAGAAACAAATACCATTATAAACCAGACGCCGCACATTTCAAAGCCAAATTAACAACGAGTGCGCGCATCAGCCTTGAATGAATCGAAAAAAATGCTTGTGAGACTGCATGTGGTTTTCCACATTTTCATTGAGTATTTCTGCACAGAGGTGTTAGCCGCATTTTTAGCAGCCTTCTGTGCCACACACACGAGAAAGTGCTTAATGCTGCAACACATAGAATTCGCTAATGTTAGATTCAAATTTCCAAATCCTTAAAATTATAATAAAAGATTTCGATTATTTTTTTTCAAAAATTTAAATACAAGTGTTTTTTTTAAGTACGAAGAATTGACTTTTATAAAGCTTTTTATTTACTTTTAATAAGCTTATGAATATTAAGGATATATTACTTCGAAGGCTTCGAAATTGCATAAAACGGATGTTACAGAATTGGTGCTTTATGTCCCTCGCTAGGAAAATTAATTACATGATTATATTAAAACATTAAAGAATGCTTATTTCCTTAGCCGATTAAAGGCTTAAATTAAAAATTAGGCCTAATTAAATACTAAATTTTAATCCAACCCAATTAAAACCGGCTAATACCTCAGCTAAAGCTCGTGCCATTAAAAAATGTTTCATTTGCCACACGCAAACAGAGCATTCAGTTTAAGATTATAAACACAAATATTTATGCCCAAGATCATAATATACGCTCGTGTGTTTTCTATATAGTATAGTATTAATCATCGCGCCATCAACACAGGCAGAACAAATTTTGTCTGTATTCTCTGGGCTAAAAAATCTATTCTTGTCCGGACGTTTGCAGACATCGCTGTGCAGTCAATCTTATATGCGTTTGTTTGAGTATCTGTGTGTACGCGGATATTCCTCCCGAAAATAGGCGCACACACAAAGAAAGAATGCGTATTTTCTATATTATATACATATAAAAGGCTAGTGGTACAACAAATGAATGTCAGTTAACGCACCGATAAATACAAACATCGAGTAAATATAACCCAGAGACTAATGCCAGATTAATTATTTTTTTTACACAAATGCTTAAGAAAGAGTATAAAATATTAATCCACATGTTTTTTTTTGGTTCATTTCAGTTCAAAGCGAGTGGAACGATTAGCACGCGTACACCATGTGGCTCCAGTGGCCCCCGATTCTATCGGGAGCTATTTCGGTGCTACTCCTGCTGGGCTCTATGTCCGTGGCACAGCAGCAGGATTTTGACAATGACGTGAACCAGCGCTACAAGCCACTCGATACGTTTGGTGCACAGTTTTCAACACAACCAAGTACATTCGATGCTGGCAACACCTTTGGTCGTGAACGTGATCCACTATACAATGACAATGTTAACATAAATCGTGACTTTGGCGATGGAGACGGTACGTTCATCCGAAATCCGACAGACCGTGAATTCAGCGGTGGTATCAATCGCAATCGATACGATGGTGGTGCTAGTCTGAATCGTGGACGCACCACAGCGAACGTGAATCCGTACGGTCGTGGTAGTTTCCTAGAAACTACAGCAAATAATATTTTCCATGAACCCACCTATTTCATTGTGGCCTCACGCATGGTTCGACCTGGTCAAGTTTACCGTGTTGCAGTACAGGTGCTTTCAACGCCACTGCAGATAAGCGTTCGAGCGAGTATTGCAAGAGACGGCGTAGAGATGAGTGCTGATTCAAAGGACGTAAAGGAAGGAATTCCAGAGACACTGTTGATGCGTGTTCCGACCACTAGCAGTCCGGGTAACTATAAACTACGTGTTGAGGGTATCTACAGTCATGCACTTGGTGGTATCGCTTTCGTGAACGAGACCCGATTGAGCTTCTCGCAGCGCTCGATGACAATCTTTGTGCAAACAGACAAACCCACCTACATGCAGGGTGAGACCGTGAAATTCCGTACCATTCCGATTACAACTGCCCTGCGTGGCTTTGACAATGCCATCGATGTTTACATGGTCGATCCAAACGGTCACATTCTGCGTCGTTGGTTATCGAGACAATCGAATCTTGGAACAGTAAGTCTCTCGTACAAACTCTCCGATCAGCCTGTATACGGACAGTGGACAATTCGTGTGGTTGCAATGGGACAAGTCGAAGAACATAAGTATCTGGTCGAGGAGTATTATCAGACACGGTATGAGGTCAACGTGACCATGCCGGCTTTCTTCTTTAACACCGATGAGTTTATCTACGGTAAGATTATGGCAAATTTTACGAGTGGTGCTCCAGTACGTGGAAATCTTACGATCAAGGCAACAATCAGACCGATCGGTTGGTTTAACACAAAGGTTTTGAACCAACGCTATCGTGTCGGTAATACAGGTCCCCGAAATCTACCCGACTATCATATCAACGAGAACTACATCAGAGATCCAAACCTGGGTCCAAGTCTGTCGTATGGTCCAAATCAAGATCCAAATCAAGACCCACAGCAACGGTATCCACAACAGCAAAATAGCTATGATGATCAGCAGCAGTTCACACAAGAGCGTCACTTTCACTTTGACGAAGAGTGGCCATTCTGGGTTCGAAAACCAGACAATCAACAGGTCTACGATCCATGGACGAAAACTTATAAGAATGCCTTAACGTACTTGCGATTCTTTAATGGTACGTACGACTTCCGGTATCCAATGTCAGAGCTGGCACAGCTAGTGCCTAATCTGAATGGCATGGAGATTATGATTACCGCAACTGTTGGGGATAAGTTTTACGATGAAGTGATTAAGGGCTACTCAATAGCTCGAGTTTACAACTCATCCATTAAGGTATCATTCTTAGGCGGTTCACCGCAAGTCTTCAAACCAACAATGCCGATTATAATGTACGTAGTGGCCGAGTACCATGATGGCTCACCGCTTGAGTTTACCCCGTTCCTGAGGAGCGAGAGTCGCCTGGAAATCACCGGGCATGTGGAAAGCAAATCCGGTGGAAGACGAGAGTACCCTTTACGTCTCTTGAAAATGTCCGATCGTGATGGTATCTGGGAGCTAAAGATTGATCTGCGCAATGAACTAATGATTGGCGATGACCGTGCTGGACGCGAATTCCTTAAAGACGTACAACAGATGCGTTTGCAGGCTCAATTCCAGGACGACCGAGGTCAACGTGCTTCAACGGAAATTCTAATGTTATCCCATCACTCACCGAACAACAAACACATCAAGATCTCGACAAGTACACATCACGCGAAGGTTGGTGAGTACGTGGTGCTACACGTACAAACGAATTTCTTTATGGAATCATTTAACTACATGCTGATGTCCAAGGGTGTAGTACTGTTGACTGGTCAAGAGAATATGCAAGAGGGAATTCGTACGATGGCTATTACGCTAGCTGCTGAAATGGCACCCGTTTCGACTGTTGTTGTATGGCACATTGCCCAGCATGGACTTATTGTAGCCGACAGTCTAACGTTTCCGGTGAACGGAATCTCAAGGAATAATTTCACTGTGTTTATCAATAATCGCAAAGCACGTACCGGAGAACGTGTTGAAGTGGCTGTTTACGGTGAGCCTGGTGCTTATGTTGGTCTTTCCGGTATTGATAATGCCTTTTACACGATGCAAGCCGGAAATGAGTTAACCTACGCCAAGGTCATCACAAAGATGTCCACATTTGACGAACAGACAAACGGAACGTACAAACACACGTGGTACTCTCATGAGGGTAATCCTGATGAATTAGTATACTATCCATCTTCATCATACGGTATCGATGCAAATCGTACGTTTGAGTACTCTGGACTGGTCGTTTTTACCGATGGACAAGTGCCTAGGCGTCAGGAGTACTGTAACACTACGCTTGGATTCGGTGAGTGTCTTAATGGACGTTGCTATCGCCTGGACAAGAAATGCGATGGATTCTTTGACTGTGAAGATGGTACGGATGAGATCAACTGTCGATACACAAACTTCACGTCGGTCGCAGAGTTCAGAAAGTTCCGGTTCAATCGAATTAAGCGACACTATGACAACGTTTGGTTGTGGAAGGACATCAACATTGGACCACATGGTCGATTCATTTTCTCCTTAGACGTACCAGAGATTCCAGCCCAGTGGATGGTGTCCGCGTTCAGTGTGAGTCCTACACTAGGATTTGGTATGATCCCGAAGGCGATCGAGTACGTTGGTGTGCAGCCATTCTTTATAAATGTTGAAATGCCGACGATATGTCGTCAGGGCGAACAGGTCGGCATTCGTGTGACAGTGTTCAACTACCAGACAACTGCAATTGAAGCAACTGTTGTTCTACACGGTTCGCCGGACTACAAATTCGTGCATGTTGGTGAGAACGGTATCGTGCGTTCCTATAATCCAGACACCTCATTCGGTGAACATCAGTTCTTTATCTACCTTGATGCTCAAGGATCGGCTATTGTGTATCTTCCGATAGTCCCAACTCGTCTTGGAGATATTGAGATCACCGTACACGGAGCCACACTTTTGGGAACCGATACGATAACTCGTAAACTACATGTTGAAGCTGACGGAGTACCACAATACCGTCATCAGTCTATACTTCTAGATTTGAGTAATCGTGCGTATGTGTTCCAGTACATGCACGTCAATGTTACAGAGACCCCGATCATTCCGTATGACGTTGATCGTTACTTTGTGTTCGGTTCGAATCGAGCCCGGATCTCAGTTGTCGGAGACGTTGTAGGACCCATCTTTCCGACGATGCCCGTGAATGCGACAAGTATGATTCACATGCCTATGGATGCGGCCGAACAGAATATGTTTAGCTTCGCTGCTAATTTATACACCATTATGTACATGCGATTGATTAACCAGCGTAATAAAACGACAGAAAAGAATGCGTTCCATCACATGAACATTGGATACCAACGTCAGCTCAGTTTCATGATGCCCGATGGCTCGTTCTCACTGTTCCGCTCTGACTGGAATACGTCCGCATCGTCCGTTTGGCTGACAGCTTATTGTGCTCGTATTTTCCAAGAGGCTTCATTCTACGAATGGGAAAATTATATCTACATTGATCCGGCTATTATCCAGAAAGCTATTCGTTGGGTGCTACGTCATCAGACGGCTGAAGGTGCTTTCTATGAGACGACCTGGTCGCCGGATCGCAAGATGAACAGCTCACTGAATATGCCTAACGATCACATCAAGTATCGTAATATTTCTCTGACGGCACACGTTCTGATCACATTGACATCAGTGAAGGATCTTTCTGGTGTAAGTTTTGATTATACATTTATGTTATTTACACGAAACTTACTAATTAATTATATTTCTGTGTTTTTAGACTCTCGGTTCAAAGGTGGCCACAGCTCAACTGCGTGCCATTATGTGGCTTGAGCGTAATATGAAACTGCTAAAGAGTGCCGGAGATCCGTACGAGATCTCTCTCGTTGCGTACGCCCTAATGCTGAGTAAGGCTCCAATTGCCGAACAAGCCTTTGAAATTCTGACACAGCATGCAAGAATTATTGGCGAGTACATGTACTGGGGTAGCAAAGAGGTAGAACAACCTCCAAGTAAGCTTGAAAATCAAAAGTATTTCTCGCTGCCACGACTTCCTTATGAATTTGACTCAATCAACATCGAGACCACAGCATATGCGTTGCTAACGTATGTGTCTAGACGTGAGCTACTCGTCGATCCAATTGTTAAATGGTTGATCTCACAACGTCTCAACGACGGAGGATGGGCATCTACACAGGACACAAGTGTTGCTATGAAGGCTCTTATCGAGTACACGGTACGGTCACGTATTCGTGACGTGTCCTCGTTGAAGGTATCTATTGAAGCTACCTCGTTACCGGGCCAAACAAAGAGCCTGTACATTGATGATAAAAATATTGCACAGCTACAGACAATCGAGGTAATTTTTATCAATTGACTTTTTATTGATATATTGATAATAATAACAAACTCTTGCTTCAGATTCCAAATGCCTGGGGAACGGTCAAAGTACAGGCAAATGGAGCCGGTTACGCAATCCTCCAGATGCACGTTCAGTACAACGTAGACATTGAGAAGTTCCAGACGAAACCACCAATCGAATCGTTTGACCTGAACACCCGCGCAACTTTCCACGGTCGGAATCAGTCGCACATTACTTATGTTTCTTGTCAAAAGTATGTACACTCCATTTAATTTTTTAATCCATTTTAAAAAACACAATTTTATTTTACAGATGGAACAATTTTAATGAATCAATTCGATCGGGTATGGCCGTTTTGGACGTAGCCATTCCAACTGGTTATTGGATTCAACAGCAAAAGCTAGACGCTTACATTCTAAGCAAACGTGTGCGAAATCTACAGCGAGCCCGTTATCAAGAGAAGAAAGTGCTCTTTTACTTTGATTATGTAAGTATTTGAAGTATTATTATAACAAATTGACCTTTTTTATTTATGATTATTTGTTTTAGCTTGATCACGAAGACATTTGCGTGAATTTTACAATCGAACGATGGTTCCCGGTGGCAAATATGTCTCGGTACTTGCCGATTCGAGTATACGACTACTATGCTCCAGGTAAAATGACACTCCACATACACTAATGAGGCATAAAGAACTACAGATAACTAATCTCTTTTTTATTATATGCAGAACGATTTAATGAAACGATATTCGATGCTTTACCAACGTATCTGCTAAATATTTGCGAGGTGTGCGGCAGCTCCCAGTGTCCATACTGTTCCATCTATAATGCGGCGGTAAAGTCGCCAGTATCAGTAATGCTAATCGTGGCAATGTGTGTCGTCGTTGGATTGCGACACATTCGCTTTACACGTCCGAACAGCAGCTGGGCTCCGTGGTCGAGTAATTAGGGTTATCGCTGACGACAGCTCCTCGTTTCGGTAAATCAGTGAGATCCATTGTGCGGTGTTATGAGGATGTGTACATAGAATCTCAAAGCGAATCAAAACACCATTTTATCACACATTATGCCAAACAATTTTGAACTGCTGTCCCAAACAAACGTAATGTACAAAATACATTTAAACAAATTAACGGCCGTCCATATTTCTGGTCAAATAGAATTTTTCTTTGGTTAAACGCATAACACAACAACAACAAAACTTAAGCAATCAAGAATTTTCTAAGAAATTATATTAGTATTTAGATTTTTTAGCGGATATAGATTATATAGAAACATTATATTTTTGTCTATTAGGACGTTTTTCTCTTAAAGAGAAATACCTTTGCGTCGTTGTCCAAATGTGTGTGCGTTTTTTTATGTTTGCCCACGATTAAGTTTACACTAGATTATAAGTTTTTTATATTGAAAACAAATATGAGTAAAGCAGACTGCCAGTTTGTGCGTTCCGATCCTTATACATGTTCTTGTGTAAATATATATTTTTTTTAATTTTCGTCACATTAATTTGTAATATCATCTACCCAAAACCCAAACCATATAATTATATTTTTAAATTATATCCAACAAACCAATATTTCACAGAAGAAACATTTATAGCTGATAAGGTGCCTTAAAACTCAAACCTAACCACAATAATAATATTATCAATGCACATATACGAAACGAACACCACAGTAATGACGATTTTGTTTGATAAATCATCATAATATTTTCTAAGAAATGTGTGTATATGTTATTTGTATCAGATACACATTTTTAAACTTATATATGTAGCGCGCGAGTGTAACCGTCCTAAAACATAAATGTATTTAAATATTAAAAAAAAAAACAAGAATAGTATATACATATTAATATAAATGTATAATTATCTACAAATTATATTCAAAACTAATGAATCTCTTAGCCAGAACGAAATCTCCTCAACATTTTTTTTACAACAAAGATATTTTAATTGTTTTGTATAATCGATAGATGCTGAGTATCTACAAACGATGTATATTAAATATTAGGTTACAATAAACGTAGATGTTTACAGAAATGAATAACGTTGTCTTAATTAATATTTGTAATTAAAGACTCAATTTATGTGATCGTGATGATGATTAGCAGCATAAGAAATATCAGCAAAAGGTAAAATATATAAAAAATGTGTTTTTAAAATTAAAAATAATATTTAAGCAATTCAATAATTATGTTGTGCAATTCAAGGTACTATATAAAATCCCTGGAAGTTTCTATTTAAAAAATCCCTTTCATTCATACAAAAAAGTACCGCTCTTTTAAACCATCCCATATTTGTTCATAATATTGACAACAAGATTTGCTAAAATTGCACTGTGGAACATAAATGGTATTTTGATGGTGTTGCAGAAATCGTGTTTAATAACATTTTAGCAACAATTTATAACGTATGTAATTTAAAAAGCGTATGCAGCAAAATCTTGTCAATATATCTATGCAAAAACTATTTGTTAATGTATACTTACAAATAAAAATTTGGCAGAATTTACAAATAAAAAAGGGGAGAACTTACCACGCATTTGTAGAAATTATTTTAAAAAACCCATATTTTATACAATTTGATGTACAGAAAAAGGGTGGAGGGGGAAAACATTTTTTAATTTTAACAATTTAAACCTTTTTATTCATCGTGATCATCGGACTAATACGAATTTGAACAAAATCGAACAACTGTATATAGAGATTTGTTTTGGCAATGTGAACCCTAAAAAGTAAAAACTAAAAAGCTGTATAATATTGACCTTTTATCATTCGCATTTACATAATTTTTTAAACCCCTAACCTCTACAGCAAATTGTTTAAAATATAACGTTTTTTAGACCATCGATTCCCAATTTTTTATATTGTAGATAATTTTAATATATTTTATATACCAAACAAACTTACCTTAAGTTACGGAACGCTCCAAAATATTTATTTCATATTTTTACAAAAAAACTTTAAATGCACTCATTTAATATAACACAGTTCCCCTACTCGACATACTACGTCGATGTCGCTGTGATCACATCTGACAGCTGCGTGTCAATGTCAAATGTCAAATTAAAATCATTTCAAAAGAAAAGAAAGGCAAAACATACATTTCTGTTGAATTTTTCGTTTGTGTTTGTGTTTTTGCGTGCTTGTGTGTGCGTTTTGTTGATCCTATATTTTTTATATTTGTTTTAAAATGAATCAGCAAATCACGGTAGCGTTTCTAAAACTATAGATAACGTAATTTTACAAGTCCCGTCCCCGTGATCAGTCAAGATCGCATACAATCTATCGCCTTCGTCACAGTCTAGCGCTAGACGTTAATTTAGTTAGTAGATCGTGGAACAAAAACCACACGTTTAGGAAATGTAGATTTGAATATATTAAATTTCCAATAAATACACGACATTGGAGCGATCGCACTTCTCCTTCAACATATTTTTGCATACGACTTATGCTTATGGTATTTAGCAGCAGAAGTACGGTTATGTAGCACTAAAATTATACTGAGTGTGTGTTATTGTTTTTATATTTTACGCAAGGTGTTATCTTTTATTTATTTGTTGTCTAATTCTGTTGGTCAGCTGCAGTGTATAGCACATTTTGTGTAGGTTTCTCGTTTCTTGTATGTATAAGCTAATCAAGTTCCTAAAAACAATGACTAATAACGAGAGCTGCGAACTGCTGACGAAGCGACACGCTAAATACTTTGCCAGGTTTTTAAATTTGTTGCCACCCAGACTGTCGTCACATGATTCCACTAGGTATTATAAGACTTTATTACTTGATTTACAGTTGTTATAATTATAAAAATATTTCAGAATAACAATTGCATTTTTTGCTGTATGTGGACTAGACATTTTAGATTCACTAGATCAATTGTCCGATGAGATGCGCAAGAACACAATTGATTGGGTGTACAGGCATCAGGTTATTCCTGTCGAAGGTGGTCTAGCGTGCGGTGGCTTTCAGGGATCAAGCACAATGAACGCATTAAACTCAGATACGCATTGTGGAACAATTGACTATCGATGGGGTCACTTAGCCATGACGTACACTGGTATAGCTATACTGGTCACGTTGGGTGACGATTTAAGTCGTTTGAATCGAAAGGCTATTGTTGAAGGTGTAGCAGCTGTGCAAAGGCCAGACGGTAGCTTTAGTGCTTCCGTTGAAGGTAACGAGCATGATATGCGGTTTGTGTACTGTGCTTCTGCGATATGTGGAATGCTGAACGACTGGGGAACCGTTGACAAGGCAGCAATGGCTCAGTACATCAAGGACAGCATGGTAGGATTTAATTTTATATAAAGTTTTATTGTTAAATTTGATTTCGGTGCAGCGCTACGATTATGGCGTCAGTCAACACTATGAAATGGAATCTCACGGAGGAACGACATTTTGTGCAATAGCTGCTTTACAATTAAGTGGGCAACTTGATATTCTAGAACCAAAAACCATAGAAAAAGTTAAACGATGGCTTGTTTTCAGACAGGTAAAATAAATTCAATTTTTTATTATACATCATGATTTTTTTATTTAATTATGTTTCAGGTGGATGGTTTCAACGGCAGGCCTAATAAACCAGTTGACACTTGTTATTCGTTTTGGATTGGGTCTACGTTACGTATTCTTGACGCCTTCCACTTGACAAATTTTGAAGAAAATCGAAAGTAAGACAAGCACCAATGTTTTAGATTGAATTAAACTAATTATTATTTTAGCTACCTCATGGCAACCCAGGATTCTGTGGTCGGTGGATTCTCTAAGTGGCCTGGCTCCTCAACTGATCCCTATCATACATACTTTACACTGTGTGGCCTAAGTTTTGTCCAAGAGCCCGGTCTGCTAGAGATAATGCCCAGCCTAAACATATCAATGCGTGCATACGAACGTCTTAAATTTTTGCATCGTATGTGGGCAATAGAGCGAAATACCTTCGACGTACGACTGGACATTGAATAATGCAGGAGCATATGGCCACCGTGACACAACCCATTGAACTGCCATACAGTTAGAATGTACAGCTTTATAGGACAATTAAATGAGCCCGAACATCTGTACTAAATCAATACCATGTAAATAAAATATAAACAATAGTCGAAAAGCAACATATTGATAAATACAAATATGGTAATAAGTAAACAAACAAAAAAACACTTAAGTTTATATTAATGTCGTGTGATATAAACGTAGATAAGATTGGTGTACAAACAAAGAACAGAAAAAAAACATTTTTAAATATTATATACAGAAAATAGCGCAAATCAGCGCTAATGCAATAACACCCAATTTGAAATTTGTGTTTAGTTAAGGCATACGTGTCACATACAAATAAAAAAGTTTGTGAGGTTTTTGTTATCAGCTATATATTCTTAAATTAAACAAATATACGTTTATTTCTAGACAAATGGTGTATGCATTTAAAGATAAACAACGGTACTACTGCCAGAGAAAAGACATAAATTGCAGATCACAATTATATTAATGGCATACAACATATAAAAGCATAAAAATACTACGTGAGAAATCGCACATAATATATGTATGTTATTTACATATCTGAAGAGATATAAAATGAAGCAATAATTATCTATTATTTACAGAAATTAGCAATTTGACAAAACGTTTTTTTTTTAATGTTCAGCAGATAACAGATAACAGCCAGGAAAAAGTTCAAATGTGTTTTAGTGACCCGTCCGAGGAGTGCCAAAAGAAATGTTACCGGCTGTCATCTGGGAATGGTGGTGATTGCTACTACTGGCCGTGCCTATTGTTGTATTTGTGTCGGAAGCACTCGTTTGCGAAGATGCAGCCTAAAAATTGTTTAAAAAATATATGTTTAAAAAATAAGCGTGTTAATAATATACTAACCCTTTGAAGTCTTTCAATAAGGTCCAACGAATGTGTAACCAGCGGTCGCACCGAATGTATCTCTAACTGCGTTAAATTGTTGAGATTTGCATAGACACCATCTCCGCGCAAAAATTCGTCCATGGACGAACGCAGCTTTGCCGCACGTATGTCCCAAATATCCTTGATAGCTGTTCGGATTTCCTCATAGCGTGGCACATCGTCAAGGGCAGCACTCAGCACCAGCTTGGCGACAATCATATAGTGATCGTTGGGCATTTTAACAAATGCTCTATTATTAAAATAAGAATATTCAGATTAGAAAAAATGTATTTTGTAGAAATAGCGCTTTTCCAAAATAACCTCGTTCGTTTTTCCTCTTCCTTGAGATCTTCCAGTCGATCCATGTCCATCCATTCCGGTGGTACAATGCGACACTTCTGTTGTTTGCGCAAATGAATTGCCAGCCACAGAGGCACGTGTACCGGCAGACCGGCTCGGAACGGACCAATTGTGCCGGCAATCAGGTGAATGGGATCTATAGCGAAATTGGGTATTATTCCGATCTCTTCGTTTTCACCAATGAACTCAATCTCGTCGGGATCCATTAGAACTACAGTTTATATATTACAAATATAATTAGTATTGATGTATTTGTTGAACAAACACAAACACTGTGTTTGTAGAATTATCTGTTGACGTTTTTTAAAGATATTATTTTGTATCAAAATAAAACAGCAAGGGCGCGCGAAAACTTGAATGTCAATTTAAGAATAAAATGTAATAGATGATGATAGACTTTTAATGTTATTGAACGACTATATCTACGGGTTCGATCAAATCAAATAGTGATTTTGTACGCCTTTCTTGAATAATACCTCGTTTTATGAGAACAATCCAGTATTGGCGTAATAAATATCTTTTTTATATGAATTCGACCCCGTCGAAGGGTTTGCGTCTTGGAGAATTCAAATAATTAAAATTTTCAAATCTGTAGTATCGACCACAACAAAACGTAAGTGTCCAATTGAAACGTATCATTAGATAATAAAAATAAACGCTTTTCTGTCACTGTCATCTGCTTTCTGTTGACGTACAGCCTTTAAAAATTTACAATACAATACAGCAAGCCATTAGCCTAAAGCCTACTGTGTGTATGTCTTCCTAAAAGTGATGTCCGACATAAAAGAGCAACAGGACGATGAGCGTGAAGCCCTTGCGTCCATTTACGAGGGCGACGATGCATTCAAACAGATCAGTCCGTGCACATTTCACTATAAGGTACAAAACATAACCTACAAATTCGTGATTTTATGCAATTATATATAAATAAATAAAAACTCTTTTGTGTTTTTTCAGTATGGTGAAGAGGACAACAAGAAGACTGTATTGCTCGAGCTGACCTGGGGCGAGACATATCCAAACGATGCACCAACAATAAATCTAGAGACTTTTTACAATAGAAACATGTGAGTTTTATTGTTGGATATCATTTTGTCCTAATGAAAAAGGAAAACATTTAAACAAACCTACAATTTATAGCGTAGCTAATGTCAAGGCACGCATCATGAGCTGCATCACGGAGGAAGCACAGCAGTGGCTTGGCTGTGGTATGACGTACACCCTCTTCGAGTGCCTTAAAGAACGCTTCGATGAGTTGCTCGAGTTGCAGCCCGGCGATGTGGTCGATGAACCGGTGGCCGTGTACAGTGTCATCGAAACAGTAGAAAAACTCGATCTGAACACTGGCGGTGGCTCTAAGCAACCTAAAAAAGAGCAGCTCACGAAATCACAGAAGAGACGTGCCTGGGAGCACAGTGATCACAAAGGAGAGAAACCGCGCGGTTACAATTGGGTGGACATTGTGAAGCATTTGTCGGCAACCGGGGGCAAGGACGACAGTGGATCGGTTCCACAAAACTTTGAAGGTTAAGGCACAGTGCACCTAGAAAATTATTACGGCAACGGATTAACGATGTCCTTTTACTTTTGCGTCAGAGCATAAAAGAGGTTTCGACATTTTTTTATAATATACAAAAATTGCAATATTTTTTGTGTAGATTCGTTTTGTCAACACAAAACTAAACATCATCATGGAATTTAAGAAGATATTAAAGAAAACTCGAATGTAATTTAAACGGTAGAATTTATTTTAAAATATCGTTTCGTATGGACACGACCGAAAAATAGTTTGTATGTATCTGTGTGTGTTTTATATCGCAATTGGTCTTATTCTATTAACTCTAAAGGATCATGAATCTATCGTTTCCTCTAAGTTTCCGGCGGCATGCTTGACAAGAAACATTAAAATTAGTAAAAAAATCCTTCGATAATTGAAACGAAACTATTTTTTCGATTATTACTAAATCTACATATTAGTATCTTAATTGACGTGTACTTTTTTTGGTTGTTTATTTAATAATTTATTTATATTGTATCAACATAAATAAGAGGACACTCAAATCGCTGTGACCTACAAAGAGACGCAAAAAGGAAAGAGAGAGAGACAAAGCAAAATGTGCTGGTCGGTTAGATTGCAAATTCTAAAAAGAAACGTATTTTATTATCTACAATTATTTTACGGTTGGCACTTTTTATTCGCCTAACTACGTTTGACTAGTGATCAAAATGCGCAAGCAAGTTTAAAATCCATAAAAAGTAAGTAGAGTACGATTAAAAAGGACGCAAGTTCTTTTTTCTTTACTGATATTGGCCGAATATTTTACTTCTCTGATATGCTATCTGTTTAGTGTGTTAGTATCCTATAGAAGTCTATGAATTGCGATATTATTTATAGTATAAGTTAACTGTGGTTTAGCTCTAGTCAAGAGATAAACGGAACGGAATGTCCAAGGAAGGTACAGAGTGCAATTTCAAAGCTAACTCATGGGTCAATTGTGTGTCTATGTATGTGTGTGTGATAGAGAGTCCTTACATCTTCCAGTCTAGTCGGTATTCGTCGACAGCAAGTAGATGAGATGTGGTGTTCCAGCCCTCTTTCTGAGCCATGTTCAAGAATTCGTTCCACTTGCCATGTACTTCATAGTACTTTTCACGAAATTGATTACGATCCTGCAGGTAGGACACTGCATAAAAGTATGCCTTCAGCACCTCTTGTGGCCTCGCCTCAAAGTGTAAGTAGATACCTAGAAATTTACGACTCTCGGCAAAGATAAACTTCTCGTTGGGATCAAACGAGGCCAGCACATTTTCGATGTCGTGCGAGGTGCGAAAACATTCCGTCAAATTCCTGGCTGACAGACCGATCTTGATCTTTAGCAGTACGGATACCGTTTGACCGATGGTGACACGCTCTAGTTGATTAACGGCCGCAACGCTTAGCATACGGCCACTTTTGAAGAACTCCTCCAGTGCAATCAAATAACGGGATTCATTGAAACTACGTAAACACACTGATTTCACAGCACGGACATTGGCAAAGATGTGCAGGCATGTCACCACAAAGAAAAGTGTGTACAGAAGTCTATGGAATACAGGTGTTTGATTAGCTAGATTCTATAGTATATAATATTTATAGTACATACGATTGAGTCTTAACGGCTGTTAGCAGAAACAATCCCACAAACGAAGCAATGAGATTCACAAACGTCTCTTGGGCACTGTCTTTCGATGCAACATCTGCCAAATTACCACGTATCGCATGGTGTTGCGTTAGCGCAGATCTAGTTGCTCCACCTAAAACAAAATTACATTATTTTTATAAAATAATATAGATATACAAATTCTTATATACCTGTGACGCCTACAATGGCCTTCATTGTAGTGGTTCCGCATAAAATATACGTGGCTTGATCCAGAAAGTGAGGCAAGACGAAAATTTCAATTCCCATAGCAACGTCATTCAGGACGTCTGCTCGAATGCGCCACTTTTTTGAATCGATATCCAGGTCAGTCCTACACACATACACACACAAAAACACACATAATAGGTGAAAAACAGATTATGACATTTACAGCCAAAAAGTTCACGGGAACACTCACCCCTTCCACCAGGCAAACAAAATCTTGCCAAAATGTCCGGCGCCATCCTTTAGCACCCACGTAATAGTTGCAGACAGTGGATTGGCAATGTCACTTCCAACTCCAACTCCTTTAAGAATCGCATGCGTCGTTAACGTACCTGCAACGAAAACAATCACAAACACACACACATATACAAAAAACTCAAATCAAACATAAATACATAATTAAAACAAAACAAATAAATTATTTACCGGTGATGGTGCTGCAGAATGCCTGTACGGTGTCCCAAATCTGATAACGTATGTAGTCACGACTTACGCTATCCGGATAACCCTGAGGCAGAAAAATTCGCTGAAACAAACGAACGAGCGCAAAGTCCTCCTTGACAGCTGCCTTATCAGGGCTCAATGGTACTCGAACGATGCTGTCTTGGTCTGTGAATCAAAATTGTCACATTTTATTTGTATTAATAGAGTAAATCACACAAATGGAATTCCAGACTCACCTGCTGGAGTCACATACAGCAGTACCTCGCCCTTGGTTCCGTATTGTTCACGGAAATGTACTCTCATTTTTTAAGCGCGCGCTCTGTTTTCTTTACTACACACGTTGGACGCAATTTTTACTATGCTATGCTTCGTTTTTCCGCACTCCGCACAGAAATCGATTATAAATAAACAAGACAAGATTTTTAATACACACGCACGAACACATATACAGAACGGCGGCGCAGTGTCACAAATTCTAGCGACACAATTTCTATACAAAAAATTTTATAAATTCTTACGCTACAGAATTTTTGAAATTTAAATTTCAACAAAAATTAAAAAAATAAAACAAACAACAATAGTATCAAAATACCAGCAAAACTTTCAAAAACAAAAAGAATTATTTTTGACAGTGATATTATAGTTTTTGCTAGTCTTTTAATTCTGACGCGACAACATTTCTATTTGTCCCCATTTCAATTTAAATTCAGAAATTATGTTGCGACACAATTCCTAAAAATCATCAAAATTGGAAATTATTTCGCGACAGAGTTTATGAAATTAAATTGAAAGACAACAAATAGAAATTCTGAGGCGTCTAAATTTCTGAACATATTTTTCCATTTCTTTTTTTGTACGTGAAAAAATTTAGAAATTGAAATTAAAAATAGTGTAGTGCCAAAACTAGAAGACACTGTTAAAGTTCTTGTTGTTATCTTATTTATGTTTTTATTGTTTACTTTGATTCGATTAAACAGAATTTCTACGGGTTCGATAGAATCGAATTGAGTGATTTGTACGCTTTCCATGAATATTCTCTCGTTTTATGAGAACTCGATTGTACTTGGCGTAAGAAACATGTCTACATGAATTCGACAGGGACGAACGCGTCGAAGGGTTTGCGTCTTGATTCCAGACGCTTTCAAAAGCTTCAAGGTATATGTCAAATTTATGCCAATTTTGAAACAGCTGGGCTAAGTAAGGACTCAAACCGAATCTCATTGGTTTTGGTGGGTTTGTCGTTGACTGTGAGGATGTCTGAAGAATTATATATAGAAACGTTTTAATGTTCTTGTAAAAAGATATAAAAATAAAGATAAACATCTTATATTTTATACAGGGTGGGGCAACATAACCCCCCGATTTTGTAACGCAATAAATAAAAAAGTATTAGAGATATTTGTTTATTT
>JAAAKO020010787.1:389-17800 GCA_010015015.2 Bolitophila cinerea | reverse complement strand
TCGAAGGGAATGCCGATGCCGATTCGGAGAAATTGGGAATACTATATGTATATTTCGTTGTACTTTTGATAAACTAACAAAATGTATATTCAATAAAGTTTTATCTCAAGCCAATTTAAACTCGATAGGGTTGCTCCTATTTCCACCCGTCTAGACGCCTTTACACTGTAAGACTTTATTTAATTAATCATTTTTCAACAAACCATCCAGTCTTTCAGTCTACGATTGGACAAACAGACAAACAGACAGACATTTATTTCTATTATATATATATATATAATATATACAGATATTATTATAGAATATATATGCCTCATTGTACCTGTGTTAGTTGTAATGAAATCATTCAACAGGTTCTAATCATTATACAATTTGTATCCATGGCAACTATGAAAGACAAACAAAAACGTTCCATAGAAAAAGGATTCCTTTCAAGGAGAGACGATTATATACATAATACCGCGAATACTATTTTATATTTTTTAAATATCTCAAAATAAAAGAAATGGCCGGTAACACCATGATAACGATGGATTATCTGGATGTAGTATCTAATGGGAAAACGTCGCGTCGCACATCGGTAATCTCAACAAACACTAAAGGTAATTGCAATTATATAATCTATTCTAATTGCTTAATGTATACTAAATTAAAGTAGAAAAACGTAGATTCGTATAAATAATGTATGCTTTATTGGGTATAATATTGCAAAAGTATATAAGGAAAATGCATCCAAACAGTTTACGATCGATTTACACTTAGAGTGCACATTTATACATACAGGTATTTTAGCTAACGTAATCATGGTTTAGTTTATTATTTTAGATTTTAGTTTAGAATATGTGTAGTTTAGTGTTTTAGAATGCATTTAGACATCGATCGGAACGCAACCTATGTATTTGTATTTGTTTAATATACCACAGAACCAATTACAACCGAATTATCAGAAAACATGAATTGGCTGGTGCACATGCTTTACGCTCGAGAGGAGTTTGACGTCTGCAAGCAATTGATATCCGATCAACTTGAGCAACATCCTGACCAACAGGAGTATCTGTACTTTGTGAAGGTTTTTAATAATTATATATAATATACAGTTATAAATTATTTGCGGGTGTGAATTTACTTTCGATAAAAAACTCACTATAGGGAATTATTGCACGACTACAAGGAGACTCCCAAGAATCATTGCGATGTCTGCAGCGATCGCTTGATCTAGGTCCGAACAGTTCGGACAATTACAAGGAGATCGGAAAAACTCTGTATGTGGTGTAATGCTAATTCTTAAATTGTTTTTGTATATGTATTTATCGTCTATAGATATTCGCTTGGTCGTTGGAAGCAATCGCTTGAAGTGTTCCTGAAAGCCGAAAAATTACTGCAGCGGCCAGATCATGAGATTTATCACTTTATTGGTATTAGCATTAAAATTATAGGCTAGGTTAGTTAAATATTTTTTTAAATTATAGGTGAACTACTCTATCGCAACGTTGGCCAACCACAGCAAGGACTTCCGGCAGCCAAGGAGTACTTCACCAAGTCCATTCAAAGTAGTAAAACTGTTGGAAGCTATCAGAGACTCGCCAAGATTTACAAAGAAGAAAACAACTACCCGAAGGCTATTGAAATGCTGGAGAGCAGTTTAAAGTTTGTTATAAATAGAATAGTATATAAGGATCATGACCTGAAGATGATATTCTGGTAACTATTTTATTTAGTATCACACCGGAGAGCGTAGATGTGCTCACAGACATTGGCATCATGTACTTGAAGGTGAACGACACCAAGAAAGCATTCGAGAAACTGTACGATGTGACGCGCATCGACGAGAAATGCTCCCGGGCACTGATCGCACTGGGCGCCATTTTACAGGTTCGACATTTATTTCGTACCATTTTATTCTCAATTGATGGGTTTATATATTTCAGTCAAATAATGACGTGGACGGTGCCCTAAATAAGTACAAGCTGATCGACACCTCGCAGCAGGACAGCGCTGAGATTTGGAGTAACATTGGCCTCTGTTTTTACAAGAAGAAAAAGTTTATAGCGGTAATTAGTAAAAAACAATGTAATAATTCATCTATCCTTTTTTATCTTATATCCTTTCGTTTTCTTTTCGGAATCCTTTAGATAGATAGATAGATTTATAAGAGGGCGGTATTCTGTCTCGCTTTACGCAACCAGCAGCTATATATGGGCCCATAGTAATTTATCTGGTTTGTAATTCACTCCGTTGGGTGAGCTTCCGTATACCAATTTGTTCTCTCGACGAAGTTTGCGACGTCCTTTAGTCTTGATTCCTTTATTGCGGCGGTAGAAATGAAGGGTGATCCCAGACATTTCAATTTGCTGTTGTCTAAAGACAGGCATTGACAGAGGTAGTGCTCTATAATCTCGTTTTCCATGTTGCATCCACTACATAATTGTGAGTCAATGACTCTGATTTTGTGGTTTGTGAAAGAGTGTCCTATTAAAATGTTTGTTAGTGTTTTCAAGCTTTGTCAACCACAGTAAAATTAGAAATGAGAAAATGAGAAAATATCAAGGATGTCTCCCATTTTGAAGTTTGAAGTTCGTTCATGCGGTTTTGGATATTTGTTCTCCTAAATGATTGAGGTATGACTAAGGAGGGTTCCAGTCCGATAAGATTTATGTTCCAGTTCATCGGTAATTTCGTTTTCTACTGACCCGACCCTTTCGATGAAATTTTAATCGTAGAATTTAGAATTGTTTATTGGTTATGTTTAAGATCATTATTTCTGTTAGAGCAGTCGAATGGAATTTCAACAAGGACTCAATCGATATGGCAGTAAGAAGATTAACACTGAAGACCACCGCATATCCTTTGACTCATCCTAACCTAAGAGGCTTAGAGTTATTATTATGACAATGAATCGTCTTCTTATATAAAAACTTCCACATCGGAGGTATCGATTAGCTCACACTGAAGACACACTTTAGTGCGAATTATAGTCCGTGGATTATGCCGCAGGATCGTCGTTTGCTTGGGTCTCGGACGTGTTTATCTCTCAGAGGTCAAGTGTTTTAATTCTCCATGTCTTGCTCCACTTTCTACCACTTAGTAAGATTGCGGTAGTTTGCCATGAGATCTGTTAGATTCTTGGTGGTTGATAGACTTTGTATAACGGTGACAATGCGTGCTCAAATATAGTCCTGATTTTACTGTTTCTTTAAGGTAGATTGGACTGGGCCAAGGAACCTTATTATTATCTAAATGAGTAAATAAAGAAATAAAATTATTAAAATATTTTGTAATTAATGAACATATCCTGTTTGTAAAGGCTATTGCGTGCCTTAAGAAATCCGTGTGGATGTCACCGCTGAATTTTAGCTGTCTGTACAACCTGGGTTTAGTGTATTTAACAGGTGATTAGTCAAAATATAGTTTAATAAATATGTTTAAATTAAGTTGATTACCCATTCTTGTTTACAGCCGGTCAATTCGCCAGTGCCTATCACACATTTGCTGCGGCCATAAATCTGCGACCGGAAAACGGCGAGTGCTACATGATGCTGGGAAGTGAGTATTTCCAATTTTGTGTATAGTATTGAAATTAAAAATATATGAATATGAATAAACCACTTCAAAATTGGGAATAACTTCAAAAATCGAATCCACTAATTAATAAACTGAACAATGTAATAATTCATATAAATAATCTTAAATATTTTAGAATCTACCCTCCACACAATTAAATTTGTTTTTTTTTTATTCAATCATTGTATTATTCCAGTGTGTCTAAAAAGGCTCAATGACATGGACAATGCGTTCCTCGCGTTTGAACGCTCTGCCATGCTACCGGATGCCATTAAAAATCCCCTGATATATCTAAACTTTGCTATATTTTGCTGGGAAATCGATCGGACCGCACATGCGCACCTGAATTTGGCCAACTTCATGAAAATGACCGAAAGTATGTCGGTTCGACCGGAGGTAGGTGCCTCAGTAAATCAAAATTAAATTAAATTTTCTATAATTCTTTTTTTAAATATTCATCAGTACTTGCGAATCGCCAAAATGCTACGACTCAATTTGCCGGAGACCAGCGCTGATAAAACAATGCCAGGTGACACGCCGTCGGCTGAAGGTGGCGAGGGCGATACTACAAGTACAGCTGAACTAGTCCAACACTCGGTCAAAACCAACGACGACGAAGACTTTGTTTGATTGTATTTCTTTTATTTGGGGTTTAAACATTATTAAATGCACAGTGACATTATTGTTGTGTGGAATTGCGATGCATCGAGTATCAGATAGCGTCGTCGTCTTTGTTGATCTCTGCTTGTCCTTAAAACGGATACGATTCGTTCATTTCGAAAAGTACTTGTGCAATTGTTCTGCTCGACTCGACATTGCTGAGCGCCACGCCAGCCAGGTGAGGTTCATAGTAGCGCAAGCTCCTGAGTGACATAATTGGATATGATTCAAAATATAATTTATATAGAATAGTAATAGTGTTACCTCTTTGCTGAACTAGTGTAGTTCACCAGGTTGCGAAGAATCAATGCTGCTGTAAGACGGATACTCTTTGTAACAGGTCCCTCATTCTCGTCCTGAGCACAGAAAGAAAAGTGATAAACAAAATATTTGAAATTTCAGAAAATAGATCTCACCATCATTTCTTTGGGATTCACAAAATCAAGAGCATGCCGTTTTATAGCTTGCATTGCGGCACTGGGCGCTGCTGTAGAACTGTTGGATGAAGTGGAAAGAGCTGGCGATGCAGTTCCGGCTGTCGACGACGATTCCATACCAGCTGTGGCGGAGGGGTTCTTAATAATTGTAACAGGTGCAGTCGGCTGATTACTCTGCATAGCTCCACCACTAGACAAACGTCGCTGTACGGCCGATTTGAAGGACTTCAAAAATAAAACGTTAAACGAAAAGAAAATCAATAATATTTACTTTCGAGCGCTTACCTCTGTAGTGCAATGGCGATCAAACAAGTGTGTCATCAGCGAGAAACGTTTGCGCGGTAGGTTATCGCACAGATTAGGTCCTGGACCCCACTGACAGTAGATCTCGGCTGCTGGGTCAATTGTGTCCGGGCAGTGCACGGCACACGTGTGAATGTATACTTCGTTTGCGGAGCGAAATTTTTTTCTTATGATTTTAAAAATTGTTATTAATTACATAAGCAATAATCATTAAATAAAAAATCTTACTTATAACATCCTCGCCAGTCGCACATATACAACCAGTTCGGGTCATACACATCCTCCTCCAATTTAACTATTGGCGGAACACTGTTACTAGCCGCAATGAAAGTAGGTTTCTTTTCAACAACCACAGCTTCAGGTTGTTGCGGTGGCGGCTGGACCTGCGGCTGAGGCTGCTTCTGGGGCTGCTGCTGGGGCTGCTGCTGGGGCTGCTGCTGGGGCTGCTGCTGTACTGGAGGAGGCGGTAAAGTCATCTGTTGTTGTTGCTGCAATTGTTGCTGAGACACGAACTGAGGTTGCTGTTGTTGATGTTGCTGCTGCTGCTGTTGTTGTGCCGGTGCGACAAGATGCTGCTGCAAATGCGCTCCTCCGCTCATCACAATCGACGCATTCCCTGTGATCATGGATGCATTTGTCTGAATTGGCGCATTTGATTGAATTATATTAGCTGCTGTCGACATGGCCGGATGGTTCATGATGACATGATGCTGAACGGGTCGTGGCATTTGCGTTACAATCATCTGCTGACCCTGCTGACCGGTCATTATAACCTTTTGCGGTGTACCGGGTGGACCAGTAATTATTTGAGAATTCCCTTGTTGGCTAACCATGTTACCGGGCTGTTGTAGAAAAAAGATTGTTTTTGTGGCATTGCCGGCCTGCTGAGACGTTTGTACGAGTACTGTTTGCTGTTGGTGTTGCTGTGGAGCTTGCTGAGCTACAAGATACGTTTGGCCTTGTTGATTTGTGGCCAGCATATACTGTGTCTGCTGAGGCTGTTGCAGAACGGGCTGTATAATCTGTTGTTGTTGTCCCATTTGCTTTTGAAGCTGGAAGTTTGCGTTCGTCTGGGCCTGATTGTTGTGCTGCAGTATTAAAGGTACCGTTTGATAGCCAGATTCAGTTTTGATGGTGGCTGTGGCTTGCTGGGTACCGCTAATCTGTTGATTAGGCGACATAATTATTTGACGTTGCATAGAGATTATTTGTTTGCTTTTCTCCTGGGGCTGCTGAATCTGTGGTGTTGTTCCGCCACCAGTTTGTGGGAACTTAAGTAATTGCAATGGAGGCGCGGGTGGGACATCTTCTTCTTCCATGTCTTCGTCCTCGAGCAAAGACGCTGCTAGCTTGGCATATAGATTAGCAGCATTAGATGAGGGTATCTTCGGTGCGATTTCTTCTTCTTCGGTGGAATCAATCTCAATTGGATCACCCTCTTCGCCCGACTGACGTTTAACCGGTGGCATAGAATCGGTGGAGTCTACTATTGCTTCTAGCTTCCGCTTCAATGTACTATCGGCAGCTGAGTGAAACGGTGGTTCAGTTGATTTGCGCTCAAGCAAATCTGCAAGCATTTTATTTGAGATCACTACGTTTGATATCTTCGTTAGCGAGTCCTTGGAATCTTCATCAATTCCTATTATTTTTGAGTTTGGCACCAGAAGGCCCTCGAATCCACTGAACGAGTTTTCGTTGTCATCTGGGTTGGGATTCGTACTGGCCACACTAGATGTAATAGAAAGGTTACCCGTTGAATTCGAGTCTTCATCCAGACGGGCGGCCAGCATGGGACCTTTGTTAACACCACTGAGCGGAGCTAGTGGTGGCACAGGATCCCAATTTGCGTTTGTTGAGTCCGGTTCCATTGCTACGATTACACTCTGCATTGCGCTCGTCGAAGAAACAATGGTCTTGACGAAAGTGTTACTGCTGCTGGGTTGAATCTGTGGCTTCATAATGTTAATACTGCTCGAAATTGATGATGATGGCATTGACACAATACTGCTTGTGTTCGTGACAACGGAACCCTGCTGCTGTTGCTGATGGGCCATTTCCTTTTGCTTTTGCAATTGTTGTCTTTGAGCAACCTTTTAAACATTACAGATTCCGTTAAAGATTAAAGATTATAGTCAATTCTAAATCAAAATTTAAAGAAAATAATAACAACAAAAACAAAATGGGATGCAATTTAGTTGATTTTCTCACACAGTTTGTTTGGGGTAACTCAAAACATGCCTAACATTATTGATATTGTTAATTTGTTTAATCTTACACAAAATCACATAACGGACTATATCTCCACCTGTTTTTACTTACATCGAAACGTTTTCAGAGAATCAACTTAAAACGCAAACAGAATAACGTATAATGAGTGAATAATATATGGATGTGGGAGGATTTCGTAAGGGTTTGTATGGGGTTGTGGTTAGTGAACACAAATACGGTTACCTGATGCACAATAACATTCGGAGCAATCAGAGAGGACGACAAAACGCTAGCGCCAACGGAAACACCAGCAGCGTGGTTACATTCAACGGTGGTTGTTACCTTGTTTGCCAAAAGGCTTTTAATGAGAGACGAAGACGATGAGGACGCAGATGAAGAAGACGACGACGACGATGTGACACCCGTACTCTGGTTGTTGTTCTGGCTACTTACGACGACAACGTTGCTGGTCTGGTTTCCACTGCTCGACACTGGTGCGATAATAGTCTTTGTTTGAGCGGACTGCTGCTGCTGGCCAAATGGCGTAATTGTCTCAGAAGAATTCTGCGGGCTGTTGCTAAGCGCCTGCTGTAGGATCTGCGTTTGTGGTTGCTGTTGCTGCTGTTGATAAATAAAAATCATATTTGCTTTATTAATAAAAATCATACTACAAAAACTCACATTTTTGGCGTTCAGATGGGCTACCAAAAATGAGTTTGTGCTAGACTGTATGGCAGACTGGTTGACGATAGGATATTGTCTTATAATTGTCGGCAGTTCTCGCTTTACACTTACATCGGTAGATGGTTGTACCTGGGCTTGCTGAATAAATCAATAAACTTTGTTTTAACATTTAATTTATATAATTTTTATGATTTGTACTCACGAGAATTGTTCCTTTGTGCATAACAGCAAGTGGTTTGGCTCTAATGCGAATGCCCTCATAGTAGAATGCTGAGATATCAACGTTATTCTGTTTGACTATGACACTGTTTGGACCAACGGTTCCACCAAACACAGAACGCACACAACGTGGAAAATGCATTGGTGAAACGTTACCGACACGACCAATCTTAGAGCTTGCAGCCATGTACATTTTATACAAATCCTGTTGATCGATGCGACTTGTTAATGCCATAACCGGCTCAAAGGTGGCACGTAACCAAGCGAGTGCAAACTGTTCATTTTCCTGTAGTGTCTGTTGCTGGGCATGTTTTGTTGCCACTGAATTCGTGCTGGTTACAGTGTTTTCTTTGATAATTGTACTTTGTGGTGCTGCGACTGGCGGAGCGGACTGAATAATTCGAACTGGAGTGGGCTGAGACACCATAGGCATGGGTTGCTGAGATACGGCAACCGCCACTTGAGGGTGCGTTGGCACAACGATTGCGGTTGGCAAAACGGATTCTAAAAGAGCATAGTTAAGTTGCATTCAAAATTAAATTTGTAGTTAAAACTTACTTTGAGAATCCGTGGTATATGTAGACAGGGTATTTGTGGCATTCGGGTCTAACTGATGCATTGGCACAGAAACTGTTTGTAAAGTTGAAATTTGAGACTGTGTTGGATTATTGCTTATCAAACTGCTTGAATTTAACATATTTGTCGGTACAGTTTCTACGACACGCATCAGAATGCATCCGTCTGGTCCGTAACTCTGAGCCTCTACTGTGACAAGTGACACAAGTGCATCTACAATACCACGCACCTGCACAAAAGCCAGGCACGATTTCTCACCAAGAGAACTCAAAGCATAGATGCATTCAAGCGTGTACAGCAAGAGCATAATATCATTAAGTGACAAGAACAAACAGATCTGACCATATGTTCTTTGGTCTAGGCATTTGTGAAGTGAATCCTCGTTGCTGTCCTTCTGACACAATTTATGGAGAATCTCAAGACAACTAATGATGACACCACGGTCGGGACTATCTAGACCATCAGACACTGTGGATAGCAGCGATCGGGTAAGATCATCAGCAGCAGGATCGCCGAGTTCAAGTTCGGGTGCAATGTTACCGAGCATATCTAGTCCCATATGATGCAGATTGCCCCAGCGAATGTTTGAGCACATCACCAAGAATCGAATAAACGATTTGTTACGCACCAACACAGGCAGATTCTCTTCGATGAACGTAAGATTTCGTAGAATCGAAGCGATTTGATGGACACGCTGACCAATGTAATCATGTGTTCCAAGACCACGTCGAAGATTAAGAAAATCTAGCGGACCAAGTTCATCGCATCGTTTTTCACTGGGACCCGAATTTAGACCATCTTCAAATTCTTCTGATTCAAGATTTGTCCGATCGGATAATGCTTGTTCTAGTTTATCTTCGGGTGATTGATAGTAGTCTTCATAGGATAGCTCTAAAATATCTGGTTTTTCGTTCAAACAATCCGTCCAGAACGCCTGCAATGAGTTTCTTCGAATCTTTGAATAAAACTCGATAAAGAGTACACGTAAAGTAACTGTAAAAAAAATAAAAAAAACTTAATAAAGGCAAAATACAAAAGTTAGTAGGTAGCTACTTACAATGCGAATAAATGCCGGCATGACCAAGTAGGACTTCCAGCAATCTTGGACAATGCTCGATTTTGAGTGTGTGCTTGCTTTCGTTTGCCATTAGCGTGCAAACGTTTATTGCAAAATCCTGCTCATTGGGCAACGGGGACATTAATGACATTATCAATCGATCGTATTCGGTTGATTTGTACAGATCAGTGGACAGCTTATGCATGATACGTAAATTGTCCGAAACCACATGTTGACCATAGTTATACTTGAGAGGAACTTCGTTTAGGTTTTTGTTGTTCCATTTCTTGTGACGATTATCTTCATCTGGGTCGTCGGCACGTTCGTTATCTTCACCTTGGAAATTTATTTTTTCGTAACGATCGAGGTAACGCAAGTAAATTTGCTTTAGGGCCACGGATGCATTCACGCAGTTATTGGGTAGATTGAATTCCTGTACCAAGTCCTCCCATTCGTTTCGATAGTTTATCTATAATAAAAACAGTAGTAAGAAAAACGTGGCATTTGTGTATCGATTTAAGTATCACTAATTATTTATAATTACCTTTGCCCATCCTCCACGACCCGTGACCAGACTGTAAAACTTGTGCAAATCTATTTCGTGCCCGTTGATTCGAGGAACACGAACTATGGGCGTTCTATAATAATCAAAAATCCAAACATATTTATAAAATAAGTTCTCACTTAGACCAACACTACGCTTACCCTTTCATATCATGGAATTGGTACAGATCACGCAAAAAACTGGTGCGATCGCGTTCATCGTCCATCCGTACGAAACCGCCACCTTTGCGAGCGGTCTGTGGCTTTGTTGTGAAGCTACCGAACGAGTCCTCGTTAATGGAGGCCATTGAAACATTTCCCTGGGAGGAATCCATTGCGAACGGGTTTGCGTTACACAATTTCGTTGAATTTGACCCAAATTTGCGGCGATTATACAGAGTTTTGGACTTGATTTTATATGGAATTACTTTAAACAGGGATTGTTGTTGTTTGTTTGACGGACTTTAGATTTTTGAAGCTTCTAAAAATTGGTGTCGCGCGTGTTGCGTTGGCTGCACTGTGCGCGCCGCGGGCGTTTAAATAAATTGTGTGTAGAGTTTTTGATCTGCATTATCGACTTCTTAACCGATACTTGAGTGTCGTCACCATGCGGACATTTTTGGAATTATGACGTCATTTTAATATAAATGTATTTTATATGTTTTAAGTTAAATTACTACGTGTAAACAGGTAGATACGTAATTCTTATAGATATTATTATATTTTAAACATATATTTTTACCTAAATTCCAAATCAAAATAAATACTTAAAATATTAGTCTCCAGACTCTCTAGTGCTGCCATCTTTATTACATCTCCGGCTCCGCGTAGAGTTTTGACGTGCGCAAATAAAAGATAGAAAATAACAAATAACAAAAATGGCGACGCAAAAATGTCATTAGTCTAGTCAAATCCGTGATTTGAAAATCAAAGTACTATATTTTTCGAGAAACTTTAACAAAAAACATTGTTGTAAACAAGCAAACCATGGCGTAAAGTGATCCAGACAAAGTTGCGTTTGTATTGGCGTACTGAAATTGCAAGGGATTTTGTCGCACCTGGCTAGAAAACAATAAGTCACCACCGCCGCCTACGCTTTTACCTGTCCCCCTGCTTTGTCGATAAACATGTCTCGTTGCATCACAAAGACCAGAGTCGCGGTGCTGGTATGGGCTTTAGTACTAATCGGAAGCGTACACGCAGACTCAGACTACGAGGAAGGCTATTGTGCTCCGTACAATGGCAAGGTGTGCAAGTCGTACATAAGTAGTAGTCAGGTGTGGTACAGCAGTAGAAGTGATGCAAATGGGGGCTGGGTTAACGAGCAAATCACTACCGCTTTGTGGGAAGAGATGATTGCCGAACTAAAAGGATTATGTAGAACGGCGGCAGAGGTAAGCCTATCAATCCTAATGTTACCATAAATCTAAACTGAAAACATGTTCTAGAAACTGTTGTGCGCCTATGCGTTTCCCCAATGTGTCATCAAGGATGGACTTACTCAGAAACTACCGTTGTGCTATGAAGACTGCGTGGCAACACATCAACAGTTCTGCTACAATGACTGGGCACTGGTCGAGGACAAGAAAGAGAAAGGCTTCTTTTTCAAATCCCGCGGACACTTTCGACTGCCAAACTGCGATTTACTGCCTCGGTACAATCGCACCGTTAGACCACCTACATGCTCGTATGTAGGTCTAACCGAACTAGATCCAGAGGAAATAACTTGTTAGTTGTTTTTAAAATCTGTTTTTGTATATTAGAAAATTGATAGAGTGTCTGATTTAGATGATTGTCGGATGGGAAACGGCCGGTACTACATGGGAACGGTGAATGTCACAAAATCTGGAATTGCATGCCAGAAGTGGGACGTTCAGCATCCACACAAACACATTCAGCCGCCAAGTGTCTTTCCACAGGTACAAAATGCTGAGAATTACTGTCGAAATGCAGACGCAGAGGAACCGTATCCATGGTGCTACACAATGGATCAGTCGATTCGTTGGGAATGGTGTGAGATTCCGTTGTGTCGTAAGTTCTTTTGATTCACTTCAAAATTATGTTAGTTTAACCTAATTATTTATAGCAAACTCATCTGATGCCACTGTCCGAGAAAAATCACATGATATATCAATGGAGACATTTTTTACACCCTTCATGATTCTTCTGCTGTCTGGTATTGGACTGGTCGGAATTGTTGTACTACATTTACTCGTACTGTTAGGCTATAAAATCATAAGGCACAATCGAACGCGAGATCAAATGACAGGTGGCTACAATGCTGCTGCAACACAAGAAAATCAAAATATTGATTTAAACAAGTTGCCCAGCAATCAGGCATACCACGAAACGGGTGCATTGCTAAATCCAAAGCTAGAAACTTTGGAGTATCCGCGTAATAATATTATTTATGTACGAGACCTGGGCCAAGGTGCATTCGGACGAGTGTTTCAGGCAAAAGCACCTGGTCTTATGGCTGGCGAAGATTTCACATTGGTAGCTGTTAAAATGCTTAAGGACGATGCTAGCCAAGACATGCAAGTCGACTTTGAACGCGAAGCTTGCCTTCTGTCGGAATACGATCATCCGAATATTGTGAAGCTGCTGGGCGTCTGTGCGGTTGGCAAACCAATGTGCTTGTTATTTGAGTTTATGGCTCGTGGAGATCTTAACGATTTCCTGCGTACAAACTCACCATACAATACACAGCCACGAGTGGATGCTCCGCCTCGCACGGAACTATCGCATCAGGATTTACTTACAATTGCACAACAGATTGCTGCTGGAATGGTATATCTGTCTGAGCGAAAATTCGTGCATCGTGATCTGGCCACACGGAACTGTTTGATTGATGAGAATATGGTTGTAAAGATCGCTGACTTTGGTTTGTCACACAAGATCTACTTACAGGACTATTACAAAGGTGACGAGCATGATGCTATTCCGATACGTTGGATGCCGCTGGAGAGTATACTGTACAATAAGTACACACTCGAGTCGGACGTATGGGCATTTGGTGTGTGTCTCTGGGAGATATTCGCGTTTGCTTTGCAGCCGTACTACGGTATGACGCACGAGGAGGTAGTCAAGTATATTAAGGATGGAAACATGCTGAACTGTCCGGAGAATACACCGTTAGTGGTGTACAATCTAATGCGTCGCTGCTGGAATCGTAAACCAATGGATCGACCGAGTTTTAGTGTAATCTATCAGGCAATTCAGCAGATTCGATACGACTATGAGCACAAGGCGTACCGTTAGAGATAAAGACAGAGAGAATACATTCCGAGCGGATCTTTCAAAGGAATCTCTTACGTGTACAATACAAATGCATTTATCCATTGAAGAAATTACCAAAATTGTACATACTTAAGATCCTTTTTTGTAAACATAAGTATAATAAGGATATTATATATTTATATATGAATAGCATTATATACCTAAAAACAATACAACATAGACATATAGCGTGGCGAAATAAGTTAATATATATGGTTTCTTGTGTTCTACACAAAACATGTAAATGTAAAAGCAAATTATTTATAGTCACAACGGTAATGCAAGAGGGTGGTTGGTGCGGACAGTGGGTGACACTTGACATGCACAATTCACCCTTAGTCATTGTTTTTTTTATGTACAATGTACATACATTTTTTTATAAATATATATTTAGACGTGTGTTTTTTATATCCTAACGTAATAATAGAGTGTACTTATATATATTTTAAGTGTATTTATTACAAGCACGCCAGCCATTATATATTTGTGTGCAAGTGTTTTTTTATTCTATACTAATTGTGGACTGGCGTTGCCTTCTTCTCTTCTATATATATGTACATTATATATGTGTTTTTTATATTGTATATCGATCTGATTTTTAATACTATGTATACATACCTCATTTTTTCTTTGAACAAAACTGCTTTGCGCGTGTTTTTGTTTAAATTGCCACATGAATTTCGGAAATGTACTTAATTTAAATAGATACCAAATTTGATGGTTTTATGTATCAAATTATATTAAGATATACAAAATAAATTGTTGAAATAAAAAATACCTAGATTTTATGGATTTTTTTTTTAATAGGATAAGAATTTAGAGCTCAAAAAATAATCAGTTTTGTTTACCAGATAATTTAAAATCGCCCCCAAATACGCATCAACCTTGGTATCGGTCGAAATTTTTCTAATAGAATTTTTATCGAATTGATCTGCTTTATTTAGATTTTATATTTAAAGGTACAATTTAGGTGTCATATCAAACCTAATATTATTCTTTAAATTTTTTTGATTTTAAATTGATTTTAAAATAATTACACATTTATTTATTTTCCATACATTTCCGAAGATTTTCTGTTCGTTGCATCTTTTATATACTTTTATAACTCCTCTTCTGTGATTGGATTACATAGATTTTCAGATTTCTCGTCGCTTATTTGTTTAATAGTTCCTTTCTGATGAGATTGAGGAAATTGAATTGAATAGATTTTTGTTGGTTTGCAGTAGCTTCAGGTTTTTTTTGTACACCGATTTATTTGTTTATCATCTAATATTAATTATTATGTTAGAAATTTAGAGGTTTTGCGGGTATTTTCGAGAATTTGCATACAAACTTCACAAAAAATCGGATATAGTTAAACAGAGGCCAAGACCAATACAAGTCAATTAATATAACACTTTTTTTGTATTTTTTTATTCCATAAAATTAAGAAACAAATTTGACTAGTCTTAACAACAAAATAAACAAAATATAGCATTCAAATCAAAATAATCTACCAAAACCACGGCCAAAACCAGCGCCACCCAATCCGCCAAGACCACCAAGTCCTCCACCGAGACCTCCAAGTCCACCCAGACCTCCAAGACCTCCTAGACCACCGCCGAAACCGCCATGTCCGCCTCCGAAACCGCCGTGTCCACCAAGACCCAACGAGCGGTAAACACCGCGACCACCAAGTCCACCGAGACCACCAAAACCGCCTCCACGTCCAAATATGTCACCTCCGAATCCACCGCCTCGACCGAATCCACCGTATCCGAACTGTGCAGTCTCCGAACCGTCCAAATCGGTTTCCGAAACGCCGCTGCCATGTGATGGATATCTTGACTCTGGTGATGAACCAATATACGATCTCAGGGCTTCTAAAATATATAAAAGTGATAATAAGAAAGGAATTTTTGAGAATTGATTTAAATTAATATATCTCAAACCTGGGTTCATCAGTTTAAATGAGGCATGTTGACCCAAACACATTGATGTCATGCCTGCCAGCAGTACTATCAGAGTAATCTGCAAATAATGTATTTTTTAATGGTTTGAATTATTAGAATTCCGGGGTTGTGCGAATATACTAACCATGTTGATCATTTTTTACCTAACACACGTGTTTAAAATAAACTGCAACTTGTACTAAATAGTTTAACTGTACTCAACGTAGCTTCGTATCGATCTGCCCATAGATTGTGCACAACCTCTGATTTTATACTCACAAAATGATACAATTTCCGAAAAAATGTCAAGAAAGTTACGCTTCACTGGGAAAAGCGTTTTCTTTTACCGCCGCATAGCATCGGCACGTGCGAGTGTGTGTGTGGGATCAATGCCTCTACTACATTGCGGTACAAGTCATAGATAAAGTAATTCTTAAACTCAAGCGCATTCGTAAAATGTTGTCTGTGCAGTTTTCTGCTGCATCCAATCCGTAAAATATACCTTGGCGTAATAGTATAATGCGTATATACATATATATGTCTATAAGCTGTTGGTTTAACAAACGATAATTTCAAAATTGCATTGCTCGCTGATCATTAGTTATTGTAAGTTTTAATTAACGTTTTCGTGTCCATAATTATATTTTTTGTATAAAATAATGAGCTAAATGGTCTTTTTGAAATAAAGATTGTTTCAACAGTTTTTTTTTAAATTTAAAACCGTACTATTATTATTTAATTTAAAAATATTTGCTTTAATTTTCCACGAAAAAATAATATTTTATTTTAATTGGTATTATTGTTATAATTATATTGTTTAAATGGGTATTATTTACATACGGGATTTAATTATATGCGTAAATTTTGTATAAAATATAGAATACACATTATAATTATATAACTGTATCAGAATGCAGAGTCTGCATCACGCACTCGGTAGGATACTTAGTGCGTATTTTTGCAGCTTACATCATGTATACAAAAATAATGTCATAGAGGTGAAATTAAAGCTATTTGCCGTTTCTATACTTTTTATTAGGTCATTTATATAATACTAAAAATAAATTATAATTATAAAAAAAATCCTGAACATGATTTGAGGACATCTGACACCATATCCATTGCACTGAATTCTATTCTTTACAAAATAAAATATTGTAAAAAAATGCAAAAGGGATTTAACTAGAATTGTTTTACTGTTACTGCTTTTTTTATTATTACTTTTTACTATTACTGTCTATTTTGAATTAAAATAGTAAAAATAACCATTAATAATGGTGGTTATATATTTTTGTAGCTGGTGGCGTCATGGACTGAGTTTGAATCCAGGTATGACATTTTTCTTGATTTATTCCTATTCAATATTTGGAACTATTAATTTAAAAAAAGCAATTAAAATCTTATCCGAATTTAAATGTCTAAAACACGTCTAAATCACTAGTTTATCTTTTAATTTAATATTAAGAATAATCAGATTTAAAAACATCTCTCGGGTAACAGATTACTTGATTAATTAGATTACTTGAGTTTGCAATTTTTAATTATTTTTTTTTAAATTTTAAAAACAAGGTTTTATTTTCCAATAATTATAGTTACCGCTATTTTGTAAAAATGGGTAAGTAATATTTTTATAGAAAAACAATTATGAAAGCAGGGTGTTTTTTAGATTATGAAATATCTGTAAAAAATAACGGAATTATTAAACCATTTTCCCACAAAGATGTATATGATGCGATAATCAAGAAAAGCTCAACGTTGCCATTTAAAAAAACCTAATAAATATTTTACATCCTTTACTTCTAAAAACAGGTTTACAATAAAAATGAAAAGTTTTTTTTTAAAACATAATTTTCGTTCAGACGAAAACATTGCCTCTAACTAAAATTAAATTCGGAACTTTCATACAATCTTAAAAGCTCCTTAAAATATTAAAAGCTTTACAATTTTCCTGTT
>JAAAKO020010786.1:0-56450 GCA_010015015.2 Bolitophila cinerea | reverse complement strand
GTAAAATATGCCGGATTTTCTCTTTATTTTGCTCCATTTTTGCGACGCTATAACTCACGAACGACTGAACCAAACAACAAACTGTCAAAAAAACATTATAGCGCGTGAAAAGACCTTTCCAACAAGAAAAATGCATGACCCGATGTGATGAATACAACTAGAACTACGAGCTTGCAACGACACCTAGAGAAAATACAACCTTATATACTATGAATTAGCTTTCTAAATTTATAAAATATGACGAAATATTTGAGAATAAATAATTAAGAATGTTTACTGGCTAATAATCAAATTTAATAATGCTTTACTTCTTCTTCAAACAAAAATTTAGTGAAAAGCATGCACTGCCGAGTGTGCATTTTACTCAAGTGTGTGTATAGCGCATTTCAGATTAATGCATTTTTGTGATAAGAATGCACACTCGGCAGTTCATTCTTGTCACTGTGGCAAAGATGCACTTAAGAAGATTGCGTTCCGCCCTTAAAACTATTTATTCCATGCAACGCACAGGCGGTTGATAGGGCAAGTAAAATCCTTGCATAACCGTCAAGCATAGATTGTGGAGCCGCGTATCACGATAAATTGTTTTTAAAACTCAATTCTTTGATTTACCCATTTGGTTTTACGTTAAATAAGTTTTATTAAAAAAAAAAAAAAACTACAAACAACTTGGTTTTTATTCCTTATAAATTGCTAAAACTTTAATAACTATCCATCAAACCCATGGACAAATCAAAAAAATTAGAAAATATTTAATTTTAAAATTCTGTTTTTTCTTTCAAAATATTTAAAAATAGTTGATGTTGAAAATAGAAAAAAATATTTTTTTTTAAAATACAATTTTTAAAAACTCAATATTCGACAAATAGTTTATCTTCAAAGATAATTTATTTTGAGAATCGAATAGTTAATTAGACGAATAGTTTTTATTGAGATTCGAATAATGCCTAATTTTTTTTTTATTTTGGCTAAAAATAAGCAGCATATATAGATATTAAACAAATATTGAATGATACACTTTGCTGGCGTATACAAGGTTAAGAGACGACAGCTAAGATTGTTTAGTTAGATATTTGTATTGTTGTATGATAAATTAAAGGTATAAAATAACTTCAACGCTAGCTTGCGTTGAGACGGGATTCTGAGCTTCCTGAAGCCTATGTAGAGCCTCAGATAATAGATAATTGCAAAAACTACTGAGACTGTTTTTTTTCATTGATTCGAAGGCCGAGTCTTGTAAGATTTTATAGATTCTGCATCATGGTGATGACCTAAATTGTCGTGACTAAAACGTCGTGGCCTCAAACGTCGTAGTTCAAAAATGTCGTAATACAAAAACGTCTTGGACTATAACGTCGTGGCCTATAACGTCGTGGTCTAAATCGTCGTTCTAAATATTATATTTTCAGAAACTGTATCGTGTTTCTCAAAGAATTCGAATATAGTAATTGTACCTTGTCAGAGTTTTGGTTTTTAATAAAATAAAAGAAAGAAAAAACGAGTAAAAGACTAGCAAAATTTTAGCAATAATAGCCGCGACGTTTTAGGCCTCGACGATTTAGTCAGGACGTTTTAGTCGTCGACGTTTTTGGATACGACGATTTAGACCACGAATTTATAGGCCTCGACGCTTTTGGCAACGACGTTTTTGCCACAACGTTATAGTATAAAACCCTACTTTGTCTTGCATGTTTGCACGATATAGAGCTCTTCATATCTCCAGCCTAGCTTTGAGTATCTATTTTTGGTACCTAGCGTCCGACAGTCTGGGATTTACCAGTCGGTCTTTTCCTTTACCCGACGACCACACCTTAACTTTTACTTTCTTGACCGTGTTTGAATGCTATCCAACTCTAGTTTAGCATATACTTAACCTTGACCGCAGGTATTTAAAGTCTAACAACTTTCAGAGTTTGTTGCAGCCATTGATTAGAATATCTTTGTACGACAGATGTACTTTCGTAAAAGACGAGTTATGCACATTTTTGCCATTTCTTCTTATGATCCTAATGAATATCACAATATTTTTTTTTGAATTTTCTAAATTCAATTATTTTAGGTTTCGTTTTGAAAAACTGCCAAGAAACATCACGTTCCACGAACAATGCAAATTGCGATACAATCTAATCCATCCATCAATCGTACGATCATATTAATACACTGTTTTCTTTTACTTCATATCATGATATTTAATTTTTCAATATTTCATAAAAAAAACAACACATTAGCATTCTTGCACGCACATCCAAATTAAGAGTCGTTCTTACAACACAAAAAAAAACACATCAACATAATAATAATTCTCGATTCTTTTGTGTTCTGCAAAAGCACATACGACGACGTAATTATACTCGCATATGGAACTCGCTAGTTCATTCAAGTATAATTTCCATTCACTGATTTTCATTTTCTTTGCGCAAACGCATTTCATATATGCGATTGTGTGTGTGTGTGTGTGTCTGAGCTGGGTGTGGATATGTGTGTGATTTCAAGCGTTATATTATGATGTCTGCGATGTTGGACTGTTGGTTGGTGCAGTATAGGTACATCAGCGCCACCATGTGACGGTAAGCATGTACTAAATGTGTTTGTTGTTATACGTAGTCTCGCCGCTGACCCCCCTCTCTTTGGCACGTGTGATTCGGCCGTGCTCAAGCACATTTTATGTTTTTTATTAGTATGAAGTGCATTTAGTTGCAGAACGAATTGGTCGTTTAGTTCTTCGGGGACTCTCGGTTTTATTGTTTGTGGTTCTTTTCAATTTGGGTTTTATTTAAAAGGTAATTTGTTGTGTTTTTATTAGAATTTTTGTGTATTTTTAAAATCATTTTTTTTATTTAATTTCCATTTTGTCTGTATTGCAGTGTGAACTATTATTATATTTCATTGAGTATGGAGGATTATGATTTTAATTGTTATACAAACATGTGTTACTATTCAACTTTATTTATTATTTTTAATAATAGTAACTTTAAAAAATACATTTTGTATACTTATAAAATTATATTTTTAGTTTATTTATGAATTTTTTTTAAATTACTTTACTTCAAAGACAAACAAATAAGAATTTAGCGAATGCTTCTTTGTTCCTACGTATAATCCAACGCAAAACTTGTTCAAAATTTCTTAGACATACACATTATGTACGAGTATGTATAATATAAATAAATAAGTATATATATAGATATATTTATATGTAATATTTCACTAATGTAAACATCAAAGCACCAATATACGCAACAATAAAAAAACCGTTGCGCTCAGTGAACTTTATGGCATAAAAGTAATAAATTACATGGATTTTAATGTAATTTAAAAATGTGTGTCTAACTTAATGCTCATTAAGTGCCTTGTATTTTTAAAGACCGAACCGAAAGTGTAATAAATGACCAAAGATGCAATTTAATATATTGAAATAAAGTGAAGTCATCCTATTCTGTCAAAATGTGCGATACACCCTGTGAATCCTTATCTTTTTAAATTATAAAAAATGTGGTTTTAATATAATAGTTCACAAGTTTTTATTTTCTTTAAAAGTTCAAATTTTCTATCGATAATTCTTTGTATCAAAAATCCAAACTTTCCATTTTACAGATTTTACATAAGCAAGCACTAATTACACATAAGTGTAAACGCATATAAAGTGTGTACATTTGTGTGTATATAAATGTTCTTCTAATTATTGGCTCTCGGTATATACATTATGCATGAGGAGCCATGCCTGGCTGATCGCCACTCCGATTCGAACCAAGCGCATATGAACGCAATAGCGGATGTTCTATAAATGTGCGATGTTTATCTTTGAAGGTACACATAATACATATATACGTATAAAACTAATAAAAACTGGATCTCTATTGAGAAATTGAACGTTCACGAATTATTATTTCTGAGCTTGAGCACAAAGAAAACGCACTCTCGCATTTGAAGCGCCAATTGTTTAACAGAAAGAGTTGGTATATTGACTTCAGTGTGTTTTCTCTCTTTTTGCAGTTTGGAAGAGTTATGGGTGGACAGAAACGAATTGACGGAATTGCCGAACACACTACGAAAACTCAAGAGACTCAATTCACTGCAAGTGTCCCAGAACCGCCTCACGAAATTGCCAGCTTTCTTGCTTAAGATGCGAACGATGGGACTTGTTGTAAGTATACTACATATTGGATATATTAATTACGACTTTTATTTGATTCTCTTTTTCAGGATGTATATACCCAAAAGCCACCAGACTCCCAAAAAGAGGCATTGGAGCAGAATCATTTAAACCCACCACTAACAAAAGTAAGTCTGCGAGCCAATCAGCTGCGTGGGAGCATCATCCTTGGCAATTATGGGGTGAGATGGAACTAGATACGTATGTTCAAACAATTAACTAACAAAGTATAATATTCTATAGCATCTCACGCAGTTAGACGTAAGCGAAAACGATATAGAGATCCTTGACCTCTCGGCCTTAGACAAGCTAGAGACTTTGCAATGTTCTCGGAATAAAATGAAAGAAATTACTCTAAACGGTCGAGTGCTACGGTCGCTAATAGCTGGAAATAATGGTAAATGCAATAAACATATTAATTTTAAATAATAACTAATTGAAAACCTTCAAGATCTTACAAAACTCTGTGTCGTACCGGACCCAATGAGCTTAAGGCACCTTGACGTCAGCTTCAACCAGCTGCGCATGCTGCCCGAATGGATAGAACGCTGCTACCAGCTGCAGACTCTGTTTGCCAGTAACAACGGTATCGATTCACTGCCTGACCAAATGTTTGCCAACGAGCACTCCTCGCTGCACACAATTCAGTTGGAGTACAATAACATCAAAACACTTCCACAACTCTCTAAACGTTACCTACCACTGCAAGAACTCTTCCTGCAAAACAATCTCATCGAAGACCTGCCTGAGAACTTCTTTATAGCATGCAGTCGACTCGTTATTTTGAACGTGTCCAGTAATCGTCTAGCTACTCTGCCGATCATCGACGGACGCACATCATTCCTGGAAAAACTATATGCCACCAACAACTGTCTTACCGATCGTGTACTTGACACCCTCACCTGTCTGAAGAACTTAAAAATTATTCATGCCGCTTACAATCGTATTACAATATTTCCAGAGACATGTGCAACAGACTGGCCGGACCTTGAGGAGCTTATTTTATCCGGTAACAAGCTACAGCACCTGCCAGAGAATCTGGCCAACATGCAACACCTTCGAATCTTACGCGTGCACTCAAACCAATTGCAGTCCGTGCCGGCACTCGCTCGAACCAGTACTCTGCGAGTTCTAGATCTAGCTCATAATCAACTGGACAAAATCAATCTCGTCTCATTGGTGCCGAAGAAACTGAAGTTTCTGGATCTCTCCTGTAATCGCCAACTTCAAGTGGATCCAAAACAATTGCAGGCATGTCGCTCGCAACGACCCATGAGCTTGATTGATGTGTCCGGCAAGAATCGTCCCAGTTTGCCATCCGTTCCGAATCTGTACCAGGAGAACGCCGATTATGATCCACCTTGGAAGATCGGATTTTCGGAGACTGCGGGTAACTCAACGAAGCTGTTCATTGGTCAACTGCGCTTGCCGTGCTTCTGCAATAACGAAGGACTTTTTGGAATGTTTGACGGTGAGTCAAGTCGGATGGTACCAATGCACCTGGTCAAAGCTATCCCAAAGATTTTATTGGACGAGCGGACTGTAAAAGAAACGGCAGGTGACTACATGAAATACACGTTGCTTTCGGCGCACCGCGAGCTCAGGCAACAGGGTCAGAAACAGGGAGTCTGTGCGATATTGTGTCACATTTCACTGAGCAAGGAACCGACGACCTCGTACCGCTCTAACGTAGTAACAAAGCGTAGATTTGTGCTACGAGTAGCAAGTGTCGGGGAAACTTCAGCCGTTCTTATACGTCAGTCAGGAAGTGTTCGACTGACACCAACTACAGCTAAACGTCAGCTCGGCAACAGTGCTAATTTCCCGATCGTCGTTCCTGATCCTGAGGTGTGCGAGATCACGTTAGGCGATCAAGACGAGTATCTGATTATTGCCAACAAAAAACTATGGGAAGTGATGGACGCAAACGCTGTCACCACCGAGATCCGTGCTGAGGAGAATGTAATACTGGCGGCGAAACGTATTCAGGACATTGCACAAAGTTATGGTGCTGAGGATAACCTTAGTGTGATTATCGTGAAGTTTAATTGTATCGGTACTGATGCTGATCACCTGATGCGTGAGCTTCGGCACACGATCGGCAAGAAACCGGTCATGCATCCGGGCAGCACGGTGTCCGGAGCATTCTGTAAGTGTGGCTGCTGCTGTGAGACAAATAACAATTGTTGTCACTCGGGTGCAGCACTACAGTTTATGCGACAGTCGTCCGGTCGAAGTGATCGTTCTTCACCAAGTGGCCAGAGTGACCAGACGGCTAACGAGCAATTGTCCATGGTGGGAACGTACAAGAAAACGCACGAGCTCACATCCACCGTTGCCAGTCGTAAAAGTGCAGTGTACGCTACAAACGAACGACGTAGTCTTCGTGGAGGAGTAGTCCGTGCGGTTCGTGCTCGAATCGAAGAGGAGAAAGAGCGTGAACGTGAAGAGTCCGATTCAGCGTTATCCGAAGAACAATACAAGTGTTGGGAGTACATGTTAGAACAGAATACGCAGAAGTTATTCGATAAGGAGTTAAACACGATTTCAAAGGCGTTCACAAAGAACCAGACGAATGGTTCGAACCTGACACGAGCTCAGATAAAATCTTTGACTGCCAGTACGCCACAGTTGGGACCAGCGTACGACGAACACAGTCCAAAGCCTGTCGCTACTCAGTATCACATAAACAGTGGAAGTACTCCGTTTCTGTCTCGACAGTTTGGAAGTACACGATCTTTTCATCCTACCGGATCACAGGGACTTTTTAAGTCGATGCGCTTTAACTCTGATCGAGGCAGTGGGATAATTGGAGGTCCTAATGCGGCCTACTTTGGGTCACTGCAACGCTTGATGCCGTACAATCTGGAGTACGATTTTGCGGCGATGCACGAACGAATGCCCTTGGATGATGGGGGCTCGGAGTATGATCGGCGCATTCAGCAGTACTGGGGCGTCGCCACCACGGAGCTGTAGATTTAGTTTATTGTATTATCTGTATCTCTGTAGATGTTTAGATACTATTATAAGTATTTTCGATACAGAATTAAGTTATTGCTTTATTATTTACTATTGATGAGCATGATCACCGATATATGTTAAATTATGATTTGCGGAAAATTCGTCGTGAAACTTTTTATGGGATGCAATTCGTCCTAAGGCAATCATTTCCTATTCGTCGTAAAGGTTTGTTTTTACCGAAAGTATTTTATCTAAGCAAATTATAACCATTGCGCTTTACGCGTATTAACAAAAAAAAAATTGGACAAATTAATTTAGAAAAAATAATGTTGGACATATTGTTTTAGACTAATTTATTTTAAACCAACTGTTTAAACTTTAGACCAATCATTATTTAGATACAGTATATGTTTCTAAATCAATAATTTTTAGGAAAAATGCCTTAGAAAATTATATGTTTATAATGTTTTGTTTTACATTTATGACGAATTGCTTTTCTAAGAATTGCTAAGAATTGCTTAGGATTAATTGTTTACATTGAATTGAACGGATATCAGAAATTAAATCAATAATAGTTATGTAAAAAAAATATTCCTTCTCTCATTTTGTAGATACTTCCGCTTTGCAGCTTCGATCTTTTTATTCTCTCTTAATTTACAATTTACAGTTAATATATTAGTTAAACATTTTTAACAATCACGTTTTTTGCGACTTCGCTGCTACACTTATACACTTAAATAAAAAATTGTGTTCTCTTACATTTTATCTTAGGATTTATATACACTTGAAATAATTTATATATAATACACATAAATACATACAACATATATATTATAATATGTATGTATGTATGTATGCATAACAGTGAATTCTTATAGGATTGACATTGACATTTAGTGTTAAACACGATATTTTTTATGGGTGAGTGTTTTGTGTCTGTGTTTGTTATGTACATCATTTTTGTGGCTGTGTCTGTGCCTGTGTAAAGTGGAGGCTTGACTGTGTCTGTGTGCGTGTGTATGTGTGTTTTTTTAATTTTGTGTGACTAGGACATATTTGTATAGTATAATATTCACATCCTCTGGATTTTTACTTTTGTCTTCTGGCACAAAAACATAGCTATACTATAAATGCACATACATATATAACAGCTATATATAATATCTGGTTTAAAAGCAGGGTTCCGTTTCAGTGGAGGAATCCTCTTAAAAATATATGTACGTCTTGATGACATTATGTATATCATTTGTTATTCTTAAGTAAGTCGCAGATTGAGTGCCACTGTTTTAGGACCGTCCTGACGATTGGTTGGACTTCTGGTGTGCGGTTCGGTGCACATTCGCTACGGGTATCAGTAGTGTCCGGCCGGATTTGAGTTAGTCAGATTCGTGGGCGCGGACGAATCGCCAAGCCACGAGTCAGGACTGGGCGGAAAATCTGGATAACCACCATGCGGAGGACTAGAATCGTTGCTCATATCAGACACACCGCTATTGTGAAGGCCATGTCCGTGAGATCCTAACAGCATAGAGTTTCCTGGCTGACCGCCTAAATGATTTATCAAATAGATTATTTATCTATTCTATGCATTTATCTAAATTTGTTTTTTACCTATTGAGGTGTATACTATATTGTCTGGATATGATGAATACGATAAACCTGGTCCCATGGGCGGTGGAGAATGGCTGGACAGGTATGGTGGTGGACTGGCGCTTCCGTGCATATAGGATCCTCGACCACTGTGTGGGGACGCACCGTCTTCCATACCCATATTCACAGTACTATAGCTATCATTACTTAAGTCTGAATGAGAAATACATAATTAATATAATCACTGGCTTTAAGTTTTCCAAAATAGTTATTTCTTACCGTGATGACTAAAACTATCTAGATCAATCTTCAGTTCGTCCTTGTCCAGTAGTTTGTCGTGTCGCGGAGAACCACCGCCTTTCATTGACCTAAAGTACTGGCTCCATCTAGAGCGTCCCGCATCCTTTTTGAGTCGCTTTTCTTTCGCTCGCCTATATCAATTTTTTTATTAAAAAATAACTTTTATTAGTTCCAATTCCAATTGCAGGCTGTCAAGAAAAACTCACGCACCTATTTTGAAACCATACTTGAACCACTCGCATGTCGAGACCGGTATCAGAGGACAGCTGCTCACGCACATGTCTGGCCGGCTTCGGACTATTGTTATAGGCCGTTTTGAGGGTCTCCAGTTGTTTGGCTGTTATCGTAGTGCGTGGTCGTTTGTTTGGTTGATCACCATCTAGGGAGCCGTCAATGTATAGACCTAAAAATAAGCTCTAGTTAGATACATATTCTATGCACAGGATTTAGGGATTATCTTACTCATACCTTTCGCCTTGGCCGCATCGTAATCGGATTTGCACACCAGCTTTCGATCTTCCATTAGGTAGAATTCGTCGCCGGTGTTGAGTTGACGCGCACAGATTGCACAGGCAAAGCATTGCAGGTGATAGACGTTGTCCTGGGCACGCCGCACGACTTGTGTGGGTGGAATGCCTAAATCACAGGCTGAACATTTTGTACCATAACGCCTGTGAGACCCGAAAACGTGAAACATTACTATCAAAATGGCGTTCAGCGTAAAAGTGGACTGTACTACGTGTAAAAATGCAGCCCATTCATGACAGAAGACCGCATTTTGGAAATCAACTTACTTAAAGAAATCTTCTTTGCAGAAGAGTAGTCCATTGCGAGCGAAGCACTTGTCGTTCAGTTGAGCATGACACTCGCTGCACTTCAGACACTTGGCGTGCCATGTGCGCTCCAGGACTTTGAGAATAAAACGGTCTAAGATTAGCTCGTGACAGCCGCCGCACTTTGGTATCGTTGCTGTGGAATAGATAAAAAAAAGTTTAAAATTAAAAATATATGATTTGTTTTAGTTTATATATGCTATTATTAATATTGTTTGGCTCTAAAGCTGCCTAAAAATTGCACCCAATAAACAGTTTAATTTAGGAGTGTATAGGGTAGGTTTTTCCAATTACGAATTGCAAATGTTTTGTATGCGAAATCCTTCTTACGGTTTTTGTTAAAGATCGATTGTTTTTAAAGGTTTTAAAAGGATATTTTATGCAAACTGTGCAAAACATTAGCTTTTTTATAGGTATTGTAAAAACTCGTATTCCTTCCAATTAACTTTTATTAAAAATCTAATAACACGCTAGCTATGGGTGGAAAATGCTCGCGATTGCGCACTACTATTTACTATTTACTATTTAGCAACGCATGTATTTGTCGTATGCGCATGTCAAGACATTTTTGAAAATGAAAATGCCCTTTTAATAGCCATTTAAAAATGTCAGAAATTATGTTTTTTACTATGGCTTCAAAAAATGACCTAATTTAACTTAAAAAAATATATTAAACTGGTTCAGCCGTGCTATTCTGTGTTTTTATATCTCAATTTATATCGCATTCTTTATCGCATTTTTTGACATTTCTCATACAAATATTTCAAAAAATATGCGATAAAGAATGCGATTAAATTCCACAGAATAGCAAAGCTGGTCAAAAAATCGTATATAATTTAAGAATTTCAAAACAAATGACTTGCGGTTACAAACATTTTGTTTCGTAATAAACACTACAGAAAGTCAAAATCTGAAGTTTTACTTAAATTAAATCTAAGTTTAGTATTTATTTATTATAAAACACCAAGGCCGACAGCCTAATACAAGAAAAAATATTATTGTATTGGATATGAGTATTAAAAAACAAAAATTAAGGATTCAAAAAAATATAAAATTAAAAATAAAATATATAAAATTATATAGTCAACAGTTCATCACATACAGGGGAACAGTTCAGTCAAACAAAATATTAAACAACTCAGAAAAAAATCATAAAAATACCCTCAATTAATTGGAAAGAATTGCGAATTGTGTCTTGTTGTACTAGAAAGTCATTGTTTTGATGTCCGAAGGTAGCATATTTAAAGATTTAGCACCAAAGATAAAAAATCGAGGAATTAAATTGGTGAGATAAGTTACTAAAGATGATTGAATCTTTCGTCCGTTGAGAACATCAGTTTTTTGTATAGAGATAACAAGGTGCTTGGTTGATGATAAATTTGATCAGCAACGATACTAATATGTTATCTCTGAAATTACAAATTCGGTCGTATTTGCGAAGACGAATGACAAGTTAAGTGCAGACATTAAATCGCAATAGATAATGTGTGGTAATAGGAGTGCTTAAACAAGTCGCGTTTCCATAGGCCTTGCCTAGTGAGCCTTGCGGAACGCCAGAGCTTTCTGGTAAAAAATATGACAAAAAAATACTTCTATCAACAAGGAAATTTGAAATAATCTTAATGGCCGATGAGCTGAAGTTAAAAAGTGATGACACTTTATTGAGTATAGAAACAAATGGAAGACAGTATCAAAAGCCTTAGAAAAGTCGAAAAGAATCAAAAATGTTTTACGTTTTTTTTGTCTAGCTTTCAGTAAATATCATCGGTGAAAGTGCGGACGATATGTTGTTGCCATATCTAAAACCAGACTGAAACTCATTGAGGAGTTTATGGGAATAAAAATAAAAATTGATTTAACTCTTAATGACCATCTTCAAAGCCTTTGATAATGACGGTAGGATGCTGATAGGTCTGAAGTTGTGTAGAACGTGTATGTTATGAACCGGTATAACTCGAGATAAAAATGTGAAGTAGGTGAGGTGCATTTACAGGAAATTACATTTTGTGATACACAGTGGAATGCCAATAGAATTTGATATTATATTATTATTATTATATTATATTATTATAATATTGTATTCTTATAGCTATTGCATTTTTGTATATTATTATAATAAATAATAATAATAATAAACCGTATTTTAATGCGATGGATGGTTTTTGGGAGTTTTTTCCTCCTCCTTATTTCCAGCATTTTTCAAAAACTTCAAAGACCGATTCCTAATAAAAAATATCATTTCACGTTAACATTTTCTAAATTAATTTTTTTTTGGTTTTATTTAAAAACAGTGGTTTCCTAAAATGCGCAAGAAAGAATTTGCAGATGTTGTAGTTACTCTTTATTTACTGAAAAGGGTTTCGGTTGATGGGTAAGTAAAATGGTTGTATTTAAATTCATAGAAAAAGTAATCTCCGCAAATAAACCTGCGCCAATAATTTTATGTCACAAGGAAATAAAATTGCAAGGATGATCAAACATTTGTTTAAATTATTTCTTTCAACATTAGTTTAGTCAATTTTTGCGATGCTAAGAGCTTAAAACTGTTTTTTACAAAGAAAATTATATTTTTAAATCGCAAATTCATAAATTGGATCAGATTTTGAGAGTAAATACAAACAATTAACTGAGTAATTTACTGAGGGTAACATGTTGTTTAATAACATACCGTTGAAAAATACAAAAAAAATATTTTTTCAAATCGTATAGGTTCAATTTCAAAGTGTTATAATTTTATTTGTAAAAGAACTTGACGGGTACTCGATTTTTTAATGTTTTAATTAAATTTTGTTATTTTAAGATTACCACGTGTACATGACGAAATTTTGTATGGAATATAAAAACGTATAATTTAGTTAAGAATTTAATTGCAATATAAATTTATTTTTCTGATTTTTTTGTTTTTTTGTAAATATACGCTTTGGAAAATGAAGGGCTCGTTTAATGACTGATTGATAAATCACTCGTATATTTAAAGTGTTTAGATTAAGGATTTTAATCGACGCATACACCTCCAATCCGCCTCTTTGTAGACATAAGCGCTATTGTCAAATCCGCACAAACCTGAAAGAAAATACGGCTACAGCCGAAACACATCCGCCAATTCAGATTGAATAATAATAATAATTAAACAAACGTTATATTATCGAGATGTTTACGTTTATCTTCCTAAAAAAGCTAAAATAGTTTTTTAAATTTTAATATATAATGTATCCTAGACAATTACACCACTTTGTAAACAAGAACGAGCTGTGATTTAAGTCAAGATCTTTCTCCAAAAATAATATATCTTTTTTAACGTAAATCTGTGGTGTTAACTTTTCAACCCTAATAAATGTAATAATATCTCACAGTGAATAGCATTATATAGTACTAATTGATACTAATACCTATACTATCTTATTGATTTTTAACAATTGTTTTTATTTATAATCATCTGTAATGCTTGATTTTAAAATCACTTGCTCAAATTAATATATATATATATATATTTGATTTTTTTTATAACATTGGTGTCATCGGTTATTTTAGTATAACATGTTGTTTAAACTAAAACATAATATATAAACACATACACAAGCACATACACAAGCACAAACGCAAACAACCATAACCGCACTTACATATTAAAAACTTTGGTAAATTCTCCAAGTGAATGGGTGGCACTCGATCATTTGAATGGGAGTTATGGTGGCTGTGGGAGCTCCCCAATAAATCACCATTTCGCATCATTAATTTCAGAATCTCCATTGTGTCTGCCCTGCTACGGTGGATACAGTATTTGTTATATACTCGTATAATACATTTTCACGTATACACATACACAGATAGACAGTATATTCAAATTGTGAAAATGGGGGGTGGTTGCAAAAGGGATGAAACGCTTCGCAATAAATCACTTTGTATTTTGTAGGCATTTATCACAACACTGTTATCCATTTGTTAGGCCTAGCTCCACTCACAATCATCTGAACTCGAGAAAAGGTCTCCATTTGTCATGTGTACGTCTAAAGCATGAGTTTAGTATTGATTACTAGTAGTATAGATTAACACGGACACACAAACTAACACTTTAATCACAAATTTAAATATTTATTAATTACGATAGTGCGTTCGATCACTCTGCGAATTAATCACAGAATAAAATCTGTGACACGCTCACTCTTCTCTCTCTTATCATTCGACAACGAATGACGACATAACTAAGTGCCGTCGACCGCGCACACCGTTCGCAGACAGAATGTTACCCCTTCGAATTCGTACATATTACGCGACGACCGGCGACATAGAGCTAACGGTACTCTATGGATATATATGCATTTTGTGCACCCCACTTTATATTTTATATACATACACGATTCTTTGATGACACACTCTTGTATTGTATATTTATATAATGTATATACAGAAAATTCGCTTGAGTTTATACGATTGGATATACATAGATTTTGTGCGCACATAGAGGGTGTGGCCTTGCATGTATAAAGTAAATAGGCGATTGTGTGTACGTTTAAATTTGTGTGTATGTATGTGCGGAAAATTCGTATTGTGCGAGTTTTCCGTCGAGTATTGAAACATGGAGTACACGCGCAACTGTATAGGCAGGTCTCCAGTGCGGTAAGGTATTTAGGCGTTCCTGACATTTTGGCAAACCGAATTTGACGCGAAACGTGTTTATTGTTTGTGTTTTGTTTTGTTCAGCTTGTGTTTTGTTTTTGATATACATTGTTGGTATGCTTAGACGAAACTTTTGTCTCTATATAATATATGTTATGTATATTTGTAGTATATTTACATATTTAGGTAGATAACAAATTTTGTCTGTAATTTAAAATTAAAATAACTTTGCAATTGACAATATTTGTACAAATGATTTGCTTTTGGTTATAATATTTATTTAAAATTTATTTCATAACACAAAAAATATTAAAATTATTTTGGTACAGTGGTACAGTGTTTTATTTTACATTTTGAGAGACTGAATTGGGTTGGAATAGTGTATTGTTATGTTTTTGAATGTTGTTGTGTTTCTTTGTTTGCTTTTAAATGTTTGTGATTGTACTTGCATTTGTGTTTGTGTATTTATGTTTATGTGTTTTTATGTTTTTTATTTATTTATTTTTTATTATTATTATTGCCTAACATTTACAATTGATAATATTTTCGAATGAACCCATAATTGAATTTTATTTTGGAATGAAGTGTTGTTAAGGTAAACATTAAAATAATTAGATTTTACCATTAAACATGTATTTAATAGAAGCGTCGTGTCTAGACAGTTTCAAACCAAATTCAACAACAAAAATGTAGCCAACATGTTTTTCAACAAATACAAAAACAACACATACCTTTTTAAAATTTGTAGAAGAAATTTGTTTTAGTGTGCGTAAGAGGGACTGAGATGTTGTCTCAATTTTATTTAAAACTTTGCTTCTCTAGTGTTTTTAAACTCAATGGATTAAAGAAATCCCGTATGATTGATAAATACATAAATATGCATTTAATAATCGGATATAATATTTTTTGTATTGTAAATTAGAGGTTTACAAAATTTTGTTTCTTTATTTTTAGTCATTATATAATTTCTGATAACTAAGGAAACCAAAAGTATGCTCTAAAACCATGTTTTTAAAATTTAAGTGAAGAATATACGCTAAAAATATTATTAATATAGCAGTACTTAAACCAGTAAATCATCAATAGATACAGTGCCATTTCAGTTGATAATTTTGAAAATCATTTTATTAGTACAAGGATAAGATCGAAAAAGCATCATCATATATTTCAGGTTTAGGTGGCAACTTTACGTTTGAACCCCCCAAAAAATAAAAAAGGTTTTTTTGCGTATTCGATTGTCAATCTGTTGAACTAATGAGCACCAAGAACTTATTGCGAAAAAACTGTTTAGGTGCCAATGTGATTTTTTTTTGAAATAACTTTTTAACTGAGTAACACACTCATGAATTGTATTTGTGGTTAAAAAGTGGTCAATCAAATTTTAGGGGTATTGGTTTTCAATAGAATGCTTTTTTCTTAAAATAAAGAATCTTTTCCGTTATTAAGTATAAATCGAGGATTATTTTATCGATAATGCTCAATAAAATATATTATCAAACAAGTTTTGAAAATAATAAAATTTTGATGAAATCAAAAAATACAAAAAGAAAAGAAAATATATATAAATGTATGCATAATTTATGATTTATATAATTTCGTCAAGTAAAAATAAACAACGATAGTTTCGCATTGTAGCAAAATCAAGGGTGACTTGAAAAATATAATTTGTAAAAGTCTATTTTTTGTATACAAAAAAATGTTATGGGGTCTACTTCATGCCGCCACGTTAAAATAATTATAAGGAATAAAATTAAGTTTATTAAGCTGGTCGAACGGAAGACCTTTCCAATTTATTTATTTTGTGATGTTTGGAAGATTTTTTTTCGTGTCATTTAATCTATTGCCATTATAAAAATAATCAATTTTGAATAAAATTGCAGTATTTTTATATTGCGGTAAACAATTTCTTACGTGTAACTAGGTGAAGCTAGAAAAGTCAGCAAATTACAACAAATAAAATAAAAGAATATTTTAAAATTATACGTCGCATCGTCTATCTGAAAGAGACACCAATACCAAACGTCCACAACGGTCTGCGTAGAGCGGTAGTACATAATTGTGCCTTAGTTTTATGCTAAAACAGACAAAAAAATGTCGATAAAAACACGACCAACCCAAAGTCATACATCTGGTATAAAAGCTTTCAGAGCTTTACTGAGGCGTATATGACAAAAATAACTTTAAGTTTGATCACACTAAAACTAAACAATTAATGGATGCAAAGTTAAATTATAATAAATATTTATTATCATCCCAATTAATCATCCCAAAGCGATTCTATATTTAATAAAAAACGCGACAATTTGCAGTATTAGAGCATAAAAGATATTTTTTTTTTTTTAAATTAAAAAGTTAAATGAAAAATCTATCGCAAGCGCATTTTTTTGGAATTTCCTAAAATAGTAAAAATTTAACTGAATTACTCGAATAATGTATTTATAGTTATAATATATTTTTTAACTTGTTAAATTGTTAAAAATAAAAATTTAACTTAAAAACAAAATAAAACTTTTTTTAATAAAAAAATCTTTTTTTTACCAAAAATTAAAATTATAATTTGTTAATTAAAATATTTTTTTAACTTCCAAAGAACTTCATTTAAAGTTTGTTTGATTTGTTTTATTATTTATAAAGCTTCGAGTGCACTGCGCTAGAGATAAACATTATTATTTTTATTTAAATACAACATTTTTTTATTTATTTTACAATTAAATTCCAACTTTTTTGAAATCGACCTATCCTACTATATAATGCTAAAGTAAATGAGAATTAGTCAGCTAGAAGCTGTATAAGAGCCGAATAATGCCTGGTATAGTTGGATAAATAAAGAATAGAAAAAAGCTTATTCAACAATATTATTGAACCTTTATTAAGGTTGAGCTTATTCAGGTAGTTTACCTTTATAAGGTACTGAATAAGAGCTTTTACAGCTAAATTATTCAGCCTTTATTTAGGTTGAATTTTTAAGCGTACTCAGCGTAGACCAGAAATAGACGCATAGTATTATACACCACCAGCGAATATACTATCGCGTTCGATCCCAGGTAGAGCTCAAAAATTAATTTTCAATAGAATTTGAAATCTACATATGTATAATTTAGAAAGCAGGTTTGTCTGCGCTTAGACGGGTAGAGATAGTTTTTTTTTTAGTTTTTATTTTTTCTAAGGACTGAGTTAAAAAGCACAGAACTTCGTATGGGCAAGCAGAGCTAATGAATAGTATAGCCCAGTCTTTTACCCGTTTTTCCAGCTTGTTTGACTTTAACATCTCGCGAGACGCGTTCCGGCGAAGCGTTAGGTCCAACCTGGAACCTTGATTATATTGGTAATATATTACCATGTATTATTTCGATATTATTTGTTTAATTATTGTATTATTTAATGTATTATATTTAAACTTCCATATGTATAACAATTACTTATTATTATACAAACAAATGATTAAATAAATATGGTCAGTTAGCTAAAGCCGTTGACGACATTTAAAAAAAGGAATAATTTCAAACATTAAATTGCCCTATATTTTTTATCCAATTATAAAAATTCAAACAGTTTTAAAAAGTGAATGAATTGATTATTTTTGTTTGTAGAAATCTGCCAGCTTCCTCGGTAGCAATGCCATTAGCGCCTTTATGGTGGCTTCTGAGACTTTCTTGCTGACTGCATTCCATTTATTTCTGAAATCTTTCTCGTCTTTGGTTCCTTCTTTGTTTCCTTCAATTTTGTTTTGTTCATAGCCCAACATCTCTCAACAGGCCAAAGCTTTGGACAATTTAGTGGGTTGGTTTTCCCTGGCACTATTTTAATGTTATTATGTTTTCTAATAAATGGCAGCAATCTTTTCTGGAGGCACTCTTTCACATAAATTTCACCATTAATAGTGCCAGATGCTACGTAACTCTGACTTATTAGCTTACAAGTGCAAATCGCTTGCCACACGAGAAACTTTTTTGGGAACTTTGACTTTGGTTTTGTTTTAATTTTTAAACTTTCTCGTTCTTTTGCGTTAAAATACTCCTGACCAGGCAATTGGGAGAATCTTGACAATACATACGTTTTATCGTCCACAACACAGCAATCGAATTTTGAGAAAAAATCTGTATTCAACTTTTTAACTTGGCGCTGTGCTTTCACGTTTTTTGTGGAATTCCTGTCAGGTACTGACTGTACTTTGTAAGTCTTAATGCATTCAGCTGCTTTGATTTTTTGAACTAAATACTCGCTGCAGATTGCTTTTGCCGCCAATTTACGATTCGACATCCTGGGATTCTTCTCTAACAAAGCAACGTTTTTCTTCGACTTCTGTGGGCATACAAAACCTTTTTTCTTCCAAAACCTGGCAACGTTCAAGTCTCTATCAAATTCTTTTAGAACATTTAATACCGTTTTATGTGAAACTTTTGCATTGTTTGATATGGTTTTCTGACTCCATCGCGGATTTTCTTTAGAAAATCGAACAATTAATTCGCGTTTTTTCACTTCCGATGTCATAACCCAAACAAAAAATTACATAGAGGAAAATTTCTAACAGCAATTTATCAAAAATTCTTTAACGCAAAGCCTACTGTATGATTTAAATTATTCGTCTTCGAGTCTAAATTTGTATCAATTAAAATATAATCGCAATTGATAATTTGTCAAATAGCCCATGTTATTTTGAGCAATAAATTGAAAATATGCCTAATAATAATAAATTGTAATAGATTCAAATTGTGAAAAAGTTATGAAATATTTTATCATGTTAATATACCCTTCTGAGACTTATAAAAAAGCAAAAGCTTTCAATTATGCTATAATTATGCAGTTATTCAAAACGAGACCCAGACAGAAATGCCTAATTCGGTGGTTTATTTTGTTGGGTATCAATTACATCTTTTATTCATAAAATCATTTGGCATTTTATCAGTTCATATTGACATATTACAAATCATCTTTTAGTAAAATGTTATGTTGCTGTACTTGCACAGTGACACTAGATATATGACTTAGATATAGAAATATAAAATAAATTAATGATGTTCTTTAAATAAATTTTTATCACTTAAACAATAACAACAATATAACAAATACCAAAACATTTTAATAAAATAAATTATTGTTCCAAAAAATGGTCCGTATGCAATTGTTTTGTCAGGACTACTTATGAAAATAATTTAATAACAAACACCGTCGAGTAATAGGAATTCAAATAGCTTTTATTGACGTCCTGTGTTGCGTGGGTGCCCTAATATATCATGCGCCTGATTTCCCCTCTTGCCAAACAATATTTTAAAATTAGTAGTCATAGAGTATCCCTCTATCCGTTTTTTAAGAATTGTTTGTCTAAACCCAACGAGATAAATACAATGGAGAGAATAAGGTTTTTGAATGTTGAAAGAATCTCTACATGTCCGAGTGTGTTACAGCAAGACAAAAAGCAACGCAGTTTGAAGCTTACTTTTTTACCCGCCGCTTCACTGTTGTTTTCGTTGTCATATCATGTCCGCCATTATCTCATTACACCAAAAATTTAAAATGGTATAGTCAGCCATTTTTTAAACACAAAAAAGCTTCAAGCATACTACTTCCAGTGATTTTCTTTTTCGTTGTCTATACTCTAAAAAATAGCAAAATAGAACCTAAAAAAAAAATTATGTTTATGTCAAGAGTTTTTAAGATTACTTGCCTTTTACATTTAATTTTGCCTTACATGATTTAAGTAAGGTGTTTTAAATTAGGTAATTTTTAAAATATGTGTTTTATTGCATATTATACATGCCTTCTGCATTTCGAATCGGTGCACATTTTTAAAATTTAGGAATACATTTATTATTGGGTTTTGGGGCAAATAATTTAATAAAGAAGAACACAATATTTTTTTTATATAAATACTATTAATCCCTAGACAAAAGGATGATTATTATTAGACATATTTTAAATGATTTATTTGTTTCAATATGGAAATATATATATATATATATATATATATATTTTAAGTGACGTCAACAGCAAAAGCTACCTGATCATTTATTCATTCCAATGACAATACATAAAATAAAAAATAAAAAAAAAACAGTTATACATGTAATAAAAAGATAAAAAAAAACAATTATATAAAATAAAAGCTAAACTATAATCTTAAACCAAGGACAACTATCGTGACATTTAATATGAGATCATGCACTTTCTATCACATGGCTCATAGTGCTTAAAAAGGCAGTACTAGTAAAAGATACACAATAATCAGGGCAGAGAGGTGGATCTGATGCTTTGGCGGAACGCATCTCGCGAAATCATGAAATCGAAAAAGTTGGAAAAGCAGTTGAAAGATTCAGCTATTCTATTAACAAACTTAGAGTTCCCATATAAAGTTCTGTGCTGTTTAACTCGAAGAAAAATATGCGTACGTGTAACTCTGAAAGTGGTATTAAAGTCAATAAGTGACAACAAATTTAGCTGAAAGTGATTCTAAAGCTAAACGGTCAGCGTAGGAAGGAAGAACATAATTGGCATCCCTTACCACCACACCGCGCAGAGCATATAGAATAAATTACTTCTGTATAGATTCCAATCTATAAGAATGAACTGCGTAATGTGGATTCCATACAACTGATTCATATTCTAAATGTGATCTTACATGAGCACAATACACGCTTTTTAGTGCTGTTAAGTTTATGAAATCAGTGCAGATTCTCCTCATGAAACCGAGCATGGAATAAGCCTTTGAAATTGTTAGGTTGGTATGTTTACTAAATGATAACTTTCCAGCAAAGAGAACACCCAAATCACGCATTTAAGAAACTCTTGTTAAGGAGATGCCATTTATACAGTAATCAAATTTAATAGGTACTCTTTTTCGATACATATTGAAAACACACGTGCTCTTGTTCCTCGGGATTTTATAAGTAATTCATATCAAAACTTTTGAATAGAGATTTGTAGTGGATTTTTTTAGAAAACAAAAGTTTGGGTTTTGGCAAATACCACACATATTAGAGTATTAGACGTTTTAAATATATAAGAAACATTCATATATTTTCCTGAGAATGCATTGTCTTTTTTTCTCGACATTTCCACATCCATGTCATTGTTTCGCGTGTGTTTGTGCACTGTGCATCTTTAAAAGTGTAATTTTACTTTTTATTATTACTTCTTTTTATCTTTCTCTCTTTCTCTGCAGGTATACAAGTTTTATACATTATACTCGTAACTCGTTAGTGGTTACTTTGTGTGCAGATTTCATTTGTCCGTTAGGTTCGACTGAGCACAATACCACCTCACCACACCGCATAAGAGCATAACTCGTAGATATAGTGGTTCGTGGATCGTGGTCCGTGTGTGTGTATATGTGTGTTTACTGCTGAGTGCTGACTGTGACGTGACTATAGAGACAGACTGCTCTACTTGAGAATTCAGTTTCAGTTCAACCAGCGTTGTCTTTCGAATCGGACGTGATTCATTTTCTTCATTCTTATAATTTTTACTGTTTATTCCTCTAAGACAATTATGTAGACCTGTGGAAGCGTATATCTAAACTCTGTTCAAAAATATAATTTGTATTTTTTTCATCCGTTCTCTCATTTCAATGAACCTGTGCCAGAGTGCGCGCGTATATTAACTTGCCAGTTGCGCGAACTCAATAGAAATCACTAGTGCTGAACGTGAACGTGTACGTTGCGGCCGGCGGAGCGCTCATTACTTTTGCTGTACAAACGTCTGTTGATGAAATTATGAAAACAACACAATAAGAAATTTAGAAATGTAAAAGAACTGTTAGAATAATAATTGAAGTAACCGCGCGGATTTAAAGAACAAGAAATATACCGTCTGTTTCTTTTAATCGAATCAACTGTGAGTGTATATTATAAATATAATGCATAGCAATTTCTTGAAACATTTAAGTGCGCTAATTTGTGAACATTTTATACAAAGAAATTTTGTTATTTGCAATTAAAAGCAATAAAATTCTTTCTCGTGTACCTACAACGTACGTCATTTGGCAGTAAAAGTTATTTTCATGTAATCGCTTGTATTCATACCAAATTCTCTTTCTAATTACTTATTTAATTACATTGAAAATTATATGAGAAGTAAATTATGAACGTGCATTGAAACGAAATAAGGCAAAAATAATGGTTAGCGGAGTTCCAGAAAGGTCAAACAAAGCGTACTTTCCATCAGCGCAGTCACTGCACAACAGTAATAAGCGTTTTACAGAAAGTCATCTCCGTCCATGGCCTCCAATGTACCGTGGTGTAGCTGACAGTGGGCGGATTCCAGCAAACTTTAGATCATTGACTGCAGCGTCTAAGATCAACCTGAAGAATAATAACAGTTCGAAAACAGCCAGCTCAACTGAATACGAACGAAATAAATATAATATTCGTCAACACAATGGAAACAAATCTTCAAATCAGCAGATAGCAAATAATAAGAATGCGAAAGACTACTATATGGTGTCGCAGCCTTACGTTAGAAATAGTATGGATGTTCCAATCGCCAACGAATTTAAGCATGATGATAATTTATTGATGATCGCTAAAGATCGAAATAAAGATCGCTTTAGAAAACTACGGTATGTTTTGTGAAATGAACGTTGAATAATTGTTTTTAATGAATTGTTGGACAATGAAAAACTAAATTTATCAATTAAATTGGTTTATTGAATTTACTTAATTTAATATCACACATAGAAACTCAACGCAACCACCATCGTCGCAATCATGTCCATGCACCCGCTCTAAGTCAATGGAAGACATAAGGACAGAAGTTGTAACTGATTGGCCTACATACATAAAGGATAATTTTAACGATATTAATAATGGACGCGAAGTAGTTCAATTAGGTACAAGCAAAAATAATACACGACGATCAATGGACAATCTTTTGAAAGTGGATACCAGCTACGGACGTCGTTTTGAGGTTTGTTTAAACAGGGTTCTACGTTTGTTTATGTTGTTTTCTTGTGAATTGTGGTCATAATTGCAGATCAGGTTTTTCTAGACAATTTTCCATTTGCGCACTCTATTGAAATCTGTGCTGCAGAAGAAGAGAAATCCCAATTGTATAAATATGGTGTCGAGGTGAAAGTAAAAGTGGAGCTGTAAACGTAGTCAATACAATCCAGTTATTAAAAAGAGCGCGTGCACGTATCGCGCAGATAATGATGCGCACGATCACATTATTTACAATACAATTTGTTTATAGTGTTTTTTTAATCTTTTTTTTATCTTTATGGTATTATAATGCCACTATGTATTTAAAGTTTCTATCTTTTTTGAGAATGAATACACGGTAGAAATCAATAAATCAAAAAATGCATGCATTGCAGATTAAAGATTATATATAAATTTGATTAAATATAAATATTTTAGTTAATAAGCTGCAACTTGTGATTTATATAATTTATAAATTTTGGGTATTTTCTATAGTTGAACCAGCAAAACGATCCAAACCGACCAAGATTTGTGGCAGTCACTGCACTGGAGGATGTACAAGCGGTTCGATGTGCCGAATTCCATCCTAACGGTCAGGTGTATGCAGTCGGATCGAATTCAAAAACATTTAGAATTTGCGAATACCCCTCGTTGTCTGAAATAAGGTACATGATTCACTATTTGTTTTAAAAAACCTAACTATTATTTTTAATCCCTATAGAGAAGAGCACACCACTTATCAACCAACGGTTCTATTTAAAAGAACTAAACATCACAAGGGTTCCATCTACTGCATGGCATGGTCCCCGCAAGGCGATCTTGTCGCAACTGGATCAAATGACAAAACTGTTAAACTTATGCGATACAATGAAGTACAAAAACAACTAGAAGGAAAAGAAACGGAACTTACTATGCACGATGGCACAGTTCGAGATTTGTGTTTTCTGGAAGACAGTACTAACAAAAGTAGTCTGCTGATAAGTGGCGGAGCTGGAGACTGTAAAATTTATGTTACCGATTGCGTAACTTCCACACCATTCCAGGCACTCAGTGGACATGGTGGACACATTTTAGCATTGTATAATTGGGGTGGCGCTATGTTTGTATCAGGTTCTCAAGTAAGTATTAATAAAAAAATAATAAAATGTCATAATGTCATAATATTGATTGTATAAAAAAGGACAAAACTGTACGATTTTGGGACTTGAGGACCAGAGGATGTGTCAACACTGTTACACCAGCCACACAACCTGGCTCAAGACAAGGATCCCCGGTGGCATCGGTTTGCGTTGATCCATCTGGTCGCCTTTTAGTATCCGGGCACGAGGATAGTTCTTGTGTTCTGTACGACATCCGCGGAAATCGTCCTATTCAATGTTTTAAACCCCATGCAACCGATGTTAGGTATTACGCGCAGATAAAAACAAGTTGCATACAAAATAACTTAAATAATATTATTTTTTTAGATCTATACGGTTTTCACCATCTGCATATTATCTCTTGACCGCCGGATATGACAACAAGCTTGTTTTAACAGATTTACAAGGAGACCTCACAATGCCATTGCCATCTGTGGTAGTTGCACAGCATAGCGACAAGGTTATCTCAGGACGTTGGCATCCCACAGATTTCTCATTTCTATCCACTTCAGCCGATAAAACGGCCACGCTGTGGGCCCTTCCTCCAATTTAGGTGCTGCTCTCTAAATTCTGTTTGTATACTATTTAAACAGTATAATATAAAAATAGTTTTTAAACGCTTTAACTATCTGTTACTCTAATAACCAAAATGACATTTGTATTATAACTTTTTTTTAATACGTAACCAATAATAACAACATAACATAAATGTGTTCTTTTTAAGATATAAACTAAAATAAATGATTCTGTTTTTGCAACATGCAAATGCTTAGTAGTTTGTAAAATTGTAAATATAATTCAGCAATCTTTAAAAATATTATTATTACACATAAACGTTTATAGGATATTTTTAAAATGTATATGTTATAATTCGTGTGTACACAAATTATAGCATTGCTGTTAAATGTTAAGTTGCATGTTTAAATGTGTCCTTTAATAAAATTGTTTTCTTATAAAGAAAGCTGTGAATTAGATTAAATATTTAATATACCTAATAAATTTATTAATATAATATACTATTTATTTGAATTGTAACTTTTACCATTTTTAAAATTATTTCTTTGTATGGAGTAATATTTTAATGATTACATTTCGCTAAAAAAGACAAATTTTGTATAGTTTTTAAAAATACTACACTTTAATAAAAAAAAAAAAACTTTACAAATGGGATTAAACATATAATGTATAATATGTTATAAGATGTATATAAATTTATTAGCAATTTGTGTTGATGTAATTGAAATAATATAGTATTATATATCAATAATTGATGTAGTTTGTTTACAAGAATATACATTCAGTTCATTCAGGAAAATTTAATTTAAATTTATAAAATTAAAAATGCATCGTTTACAAATTACATATTTTATATATATTACAAAAATATACTAGAAATCATTTTATCACTTTAAATATAAATCTTCGGAATAAAAAGTATGATGTATTAATAATATCTGACTATTGGCACTTCAAAACAACATACGGTTATTCGTTCAGATTATATTGATTTTTAATGTGTATATTTCTTTTTATATTTTAAAAATATGCTATTTATAATTGTATCATTTTGTTTTTCGTATTTTATATACTTTCAACGTTTAATTTAATCGATTAATAATCTCAAATACCTCGAAAAAAATAAACACGTTATTGATTTTATACCAATCATTGTTTTAGTAAAAAAAAGGCACTCACTGATATTTTTTTTATTTTAAAATCGTTGCAAGGATGTACTATACTTTATTGATATTATATAATATATAGCCAAAATAGAAATTTTAAACCACAAACGGTGAAATTTAGTATACACGTTAAAAAAGTTTTATATAATTAACTATTTTCGAAAATATGCCAATCGTTTTTCTCTAATATCTTCAGACTTGGGAGTGGTTCCAACGGTAGATTGAAAACACTCTAAGCTTAATTGTAACGCAGTATCCAATTCTGAAAAGACGGAAGAAGAACTAGTTGAATTTTCACCAGTTTCTAGACTCAGCGCAATTGCTTTACGAAGGATTTCCTTGTCATCCGTCGTATCATTTGATTGTGTTAGATCGACGGAAGTTACTTTCTGAGTGTTTTTTTGTGTTGGCCTCAATGCGGGTGGACTTGAGTCTGCTGCGCATTCTGGTAACTTACCACCAACGATAAATATAGAATAGCCCTCCTGTTGCATCTGTTTCAAGTATTCGGTGAGATATAGGCTACTCATGAATTGGGGTTCTTTAAATAGAGAGTTTAGGTTAAACCAAATATCCTCAAATCTCCGTACACAGAACCAATGGCTCTCCATGTTGAATATATACGCATTTACTTTAGTTGGTTCAGCTCTACTTTTACGAGCTAATTCATCACTGCTATTTAAAGGTATTATCTCAAGGTTCCACAGAGCGAGTGCCCGGCTTATAACCTGAATTGAAAAAAATCCTGAGTCGTCCATGTTTTCCGATGGTTGTGCAATAAATCGTTGGTACTCAGTTGAAGCAATTCCATTTTCTGCCATTCGCTGTCTTTCGTCCTCGTCCAGACGACTAGCCAACTCACTGAGGTCTACTGCCGAGAAATATGGACCCTGAAGAATTGCATTTAGACAATGTTGCGCACAAAGTTGGCCATCTTGCTGTTTAAAAAAAATGGATAAATAAAAACGAAATACATTTTGCATATATGTATATTTATGAATTTGTGACAATTTATCGTAAGGAATCATTGCATTGTGTACCAATTTATCGTTAGAGTAATTAATCGTAAACAAATTGATGGTAAAACAATCCATCGTAAAGCTTTTTATCGTAAAGCATCATCTTTCACTAATCGGACGTTTCTCGTTAGATTTATATTATTATTGTGTTTATTTAATAAAATTTTACGAAACTAAATTATTTCTAGTGGTATTAATAATAAAGTTATTTTCTTAATAAGATTAAAATAAAGTATATAAATTATATAATAAAATAGGTTTAAATCAAGAATGTGTTTCTTCGGCCAAATAGGGACAACAACTAGTCAAAAGGTGTAATGTTTGTTTCACTAGCTTATATGTTGTGCATTAATACTGAGCTCACTTTTGTTAGACTTAGTGAGTTCCATAAGAACCTCTTAAAGCAAACGAACTATTTTATAACAAAACTTGTGTTTCTATGAGAAATGCCGTCTCTAATCTCTGCTGTTAATAATTATATTATAACTCAATTTTTAACAAGCTTCGAATATGGACACGTAATCATAGTTTGAGATTTATCAGAGTTTTTTTTCTGATTATTTGACTAGACCACTCGAAATTAGCTGCAAGATTTGTGGTAATTCTGCTGATACATTTATTCAGATCAGACAATGCAGTGGCATAATATATGTAAGGACTGAAGCAGGACTGCCGATCGCTGACCTCCCAAGATAAGTGAGCATAATTCGATTGTAATATACTGTTTTATTAGAAAATTATTATTTACAAGAATATCTTGTCTGTTCGCCTTGAATCAATAATAATACTCTTGTCAGAGCTTGAAATAACCACAACGGACTTTTATCAATAACTTCTATTTCGTGGACAAATTCGTTGAAAAACATAACAAAGTAATACGTATTTAGTTATACATTTTATAACTTTGTATTTGAATCATATCCGTTGTGGTTTTCTCGCTTAAATAAAAGTTTAATACACTTTTGGGTGAAAGTGGGAGGGGAAAAAGTCACATCACCTTGTCAGATCAAACGGAAACGACAACTTTCGGCCAAATGATCAAGATGAATATTTCCTCATATTGAAATATTTACGCTGCACGGTCAGCGGTGAAAGGTGCTTCCTTTCAATCAATTGCTTTACGAAGAATTTCTTTAAAATTAATGGTTTCTGGTTTTACGATGAATTGTTTACGATAAAATTGATAATTGATATGACTAATTTCTTTACGACGAGGACAAATTGCTTTCGACCATTTGTCTGGAACCCTTATTATTGTGCAAATTATTCGAATATTTTAGATAATAAAATGTGCAGTGCACAATATACATATCAAAATATATCGAGAAATATACAATAATTAAAAACATATATTATATACATACTTTTTCATAAAAAATTGTGCGTACGTCCCACATTTAAAAAGAATATAGTTGTTTACTTCCAAATTTATTATTTTCTTAAGATTGCCGAACTCAATTTAGTTTCAAAATATTTTGTTTAGAAAGTGAGAAAATAAAATAATATTTTCTATTTTTGATTGACGTTAACGGTGACAGATGAATAGACGGATATGATGGCTAAATTAAATTTTTTGAATGACATTTAAAAAAAGTGACAATTAACCCATACGATAATATTTATAAATTCTAATCTCAGATTAACATAGATTGCTAGTAGTGTACATTTCACGAACAAACCGATGAAGTAGTTTTTTGACAGAAAATGGTGTACATTTTCTTATGAATGTGTTTTCATAGATGAAAATCCCATATAAAATGAATACACTCACACATGCATACTGTGTGTGAATACAAAACGGCAACCACATTTGTATGATGTCAAATACTTCATATTTCATATACTACTAGCAATCTGTGTAAATATCTTTGATTCTAATAGAGGTATGAATTTTACTCGAGTGATAACTAAAAATACATACTTGCGGTAGTAGTGGAAGTCTGTCGAATTGAGTGACTTTTCGTACGCCTTACGCCAGTCAAAAATATCTCTAGCATGTGTGGGAACAAAAATTTACGGGCGTATGAAATCTCACTCGATTCGACTGCAGGCATGTCTCGGTGAAACAACGTGTTCGTTGCTTTTTTTTCTTTTTACTTCTCCTTTCCCTTTCTGCTCTTCCAATTCACCTCTTTTAATAAAAATCATAATTCAAAAATTCATGAATATATTTTATTATATAATTATTACATAATTTAATTCCTATGCTGCTTATGTTGATGAAGGCCACGGGATTTCAAAATCTAGTGTGTATTGTGTAACCTCAAAATGATAAAGAAATCATTAATTGTAGATATACGGCGTTTTTATATACCAGTGTTTGGATTCTTACAAAATATCGATATAAAAAACGGATACGTAAAAAATATATGTGATATTGAGAACCACAAGCAATACAGCATGCTATGTATCAACATTTTTATGATGAAATCAAAGAGGTTAATAAAGAGATAGAATTAGAAACAAAACGTGAAGCCAACAATTCAACTAAATGTCAGTTTCAATTGCGTGTATTTATTCATGCGCTTGTATGTGCAACTTGTGTCTCAAGAAAACGGCGCATTGTTCCGCCTATGTCATACCGGCATTTTTAATTGTACACTAACACTACCACATTTTGATCGGCTTCATAGTTTAGCTGTCAAATTTGAACAAAAAATGATTATTCTCTTTGGATGAAATACATAATTTTATCAACTTCATATCAGTTGATAAAATTGTTGATAAATAGTAGGCTAAACAAAGTTTTTTGCTTGTTATTTTTAAAATCACATACATATTTTTGCGTGGACGTGTTTATATCGATAATTTGTAAGTATCTCACCCCAGATGGCATATAATAATTAAAAGTGTACTAACTCACTGTTCTGTACTGGTGTACTCTGTACTGTGTCTGTGATGCTGATGGTTGGCAACTTTTAGGTTGTGAGGGTTTTTAAATGACAACCGATTTAGTTGCTAACGCACTTTGGTGCTGGATTGGACATTTGCAGGTTTGAAACTTAAAGTGTACAAAATGGTGTAATTTAAATTAAATAAATAAATAAAATGGATTTTTGTGGATGCGATTATTCAAAAAAAGATTTAGCATATAATTTAAATAAATATAACATAATACATATATATGTTATTTATACCGATTTATACTGACACAATGTTTTTTTAATCTTGGCACCTACTATGGACTAAAAGTTTTTTTGACAGCAGTGACTCACCATAAAGTCACTTTCGTCACTCAGAATTTTCGAAATAGTTGGTCACTTTTTCAAAAGTGACTAACTCAGAATAACTGTTACTGTAACTGTTACTGCTGCAGTTTTAAGATAATTATTAAATAATTAATTCTGTAATAACAAAATACTGTTTTGAATTTTTTAAAACAGTATTTTTTTAAAAAATAATTAAAAATTCGGAAATAAGAGAATTGTTGTTGCCGAGGTTGTTTCTGTAAGCATATTTTCAAATTTTGAAATAAAAAATTTTGAAAAACAGAATTTTGTAAAACATAGTTTTATTAAAAATGAATTTTAAATCCCTAAAAATTAAGTCAAATACCATCGTGAATTCGTGACAGCCCCAGAACATTTTCTGGATCAGTTTACGCATTCAGCGGCGTGGGCTTAAACACTGCGTCGCCGACGATGATGTTGCGTTAAAATAAAAAAATATATTTGAACTTGTGTTATTATTATTATTTATTCATAACTTTTAAATTTTAAAATATACAGAGTTTTTATTTACATTTTTTTTTTGTGTTGGATTTTGCCCTCATGTTAACCGGCTTCGCAGCTTTAGGAGTGTGTTTGCTGACAGGGCGAACCAGTCGTTGACTAGAATCGGTTTTGGCGACTGTGAAAGCGGGCGATAGGTTTGAACGGAGACCAAAACTTTGAATCACCCAGTCAGTCCAGTTAGCCAGTACAATCCGAAATTCCACTTACAGAATAATATTATTTAGTGCAGGATTACATATCGGGCAATATACATCAATAATATAGGCTTCTTTCTTATCAATTTTAATGTCAGTAAAGCTAGGGTTAGTCCCCCTAACAGCATTTGGTTGGGCAGTTTTCTGCGCATTGCCCCAAATGGGAAAGTGGTTTTAAGTTTGTATGTAATCAACGCACGACGTTAGCTTGCAACAACAACACCGCCATATATATAAGATGTTTTAATAGGTCTAGAATGAAAATATTTGGAATGAACATAATGTATATTATTTTCTCGATTATTTTTATTAACAATCGATTTAATAATAGTAAAATAAATATTTAATTTAATTGGTAAATAATCCTTTTCAGCATGTTTACTATAAAAATAAATAGGTTTTAGAATTTAAAATTTAAAATTGCTTGAAAATATTTGCTTTTATTAATTTTGCATAGTGTAAGCACTTATATAACATAACCTCTTCTCAAAAACAGCGCATCTAGAGAGCATGAAAGGAGCAAAGAAGAACACAACAAATGTGTGACATATCATTGGGCGATATCGTCTATTTGTAGACGTACCGTATTTGTATTAAATTATTATCGTTGCTCAAATGCTACCACTCATATTCTAATTAGAATTTAAATTCTATATTATTTTGACGTTTTCGTATTTTTAAGCTACACCGCTACCGCCGAACGCTGAACGAAAATTCTATGAACAACATGGCGGCATGTCGTCGGTGCGTTGCTGTGTCGTGGTATGTTATAAGATTGTGCAATTTTTTATTATTTATTACTCAAAAACTATTATAAAAGTATTTTGCAAATACAACCGGTCAAATCGGCGCACCCTTACCATTTTCTTGTGTATTTTTGAGGTTTCAGTTGTTATTAAAACCATCATAATTGGTCTTAAATATATTGGCATTAAAAAAATAATGGAATCCACGACTCAAAACTACAATGCAATTTTGGTGCTATGTGAAAATTATTTTTTTTCAACATGATCAATTTTTGTAATATGTAAGCTAGATTTGATTTTGCATTATATGTTTTTTTTTTTAATAAAATCGGTACAAAATGTTTTTTTAAGTTTCAATTTATATAAAAATATAATTTGTATTTATTGATCATAATTTTTAAATTATATTTTATTCAATTACAGCGGTAATTTCGATTTTGTATATTCGACATGTTCAAATAAATACATTTTCAATTATATAGTCGCAGGTCCCATAAAAATATTTACAGAACAAATATCAAATCAATAAAACAAAATTAAAATATAAATACTATAACCATTTTCTTTTAAATAAAATTACCCTTTTAAAATAAAATGTTCCGTTTCTGACGATTATAATTTAGGATTATTATTATTGTTTTAATATATATGCAATATTTTTATAATAACTGATGTCTTATTTTGTCTTCTTTTCAGCTTGTGTTACTAAAACCTATTCTTTAGACTAGCCAATTTTAAAGTTACAGTGTATTCAAAAGTTAAAGTTCCAACATTTCAACAAACACAGCACAAAAACTGTTTTATTTTTTTCCCTCGGTAATCGGGAAAATTAGCAATCAAAATCGGATCTGATTGCATGATTTTTTACATAGAAATAATTTCGTTTTAAATGTTATAAAAACTCACAAGTTCAACAAACTCGGCACGCATTTACGACATAACTCTAACAGAGAATTCCAGCAGCAGCAGCATCAAGTCAACAGCAACAACAACAACAACAAAATTACACTCACGAATCCATGAAATTAATCCAATCAACTACGGAAGTATCGCGAATTTTACAAACAAAATTTATCCTTTTTATTCATCGGAATATTCAAGTTATCCTGTTATAAGCAAAATCCAAAGAAAACATAGGCCAAGGAGAAGAAGAGCTGCGGCATATTGCCTTAAACGCAAGATCATCTCTGAAACAGACATTCAAGACTTAATTTTGTTAATAAAAAGTACAAAGTGACGGGGTAGTTCATACGATATCGAAAAATTTCAAGTGAATACAAACGAGAATAAACACTGTGCCCCATCATATATCATCTCTCACCTCTCAATCCCTATTTTTTGGTGTTTGTTAAATACTTAAGTTTTATCGTAAAATACTTTGTTGCTAGCTACTGCAATTCTAAAACACAAATAAACTCTTTAATCATAATAACAACAAAAACAACAATTCTGTGATATATAATAATATATGATAAATAATTAATAATAATATATGCATGAAAAACAAAACCAACAAAAAATATAAATGAAATCAACAGACTTTTTTGGAAAAGTTACAAAACATTATTTTTCACAAAACACGGCTGAATTGTATATATAAACATAAAAAACACCGAAATTTTGTTGTTTTAAGTTAATTTAAAAAAAAAACACATAAAATTGTAGTTCTATAAAATTACATAAATAATAAAAAATTGCCTAAAATTGAGAAAGCAAGTGACAAACAAATCATAGTGAAAAACCTTTTTTATACGTACATTTTTTAATTTCTACTACTAAATAACTTGTATAGTTATTATTAAAATTTGTTTCTATGTAAACAAAAATAATACTAAATTTATATAAATATTGTATTTATCCGTGAATTATCAAAACAAAAACAAATTAAGAAAACTTGAATTGAAAGAAAGACATGAATGATGTCGAATAATTTTCTTGGACTAGAAAATTCGGCTCTTTCAAAAAACTCCGCAGACTGTTTGCTAAATTTACTGCAACTAAACTTACTGAGCGGCGGTGGAAATAATAGCAATAATTCTGTCAACGGCGGAAACAACTCGTTTGGCCTTAGTAATACACCGTATTATCAATCTGGCGGTGGTGGCAGTATTGGAAATACAATCGGAGTACAAAAACAGCAACAGCAGAAGACATCTAGTACTGGCCGCGCGATAACAAATTCAGCCAACTTGGGGAATAATAGTTATTCCCAAGATTACTTTAGTGGCGGACATAACGATTCAAGCAAAGAATTCAAAAATAACTCAAGGCAAGGAAGTACAGACAAGAGTATGGGAAGTCAAGCGAAACCATTTCGAAATGGTGGAAACGAAGGTATTTTTTTATAACTTGTATGCTATTAAATATTTAGTTTTATATAAATAACGTTTTTAGCTGGATATTCTGATTTTGGAGAGTTTATGTCTCGTGATCCATTTTTTAATACTTTGCAAAACTCGTCAACTCGTGCGAATAACGCAAGCTCGGCGCTCAACAGTTCCTCCACAAACAATGCATTTCCAACAATTGGAACATTTTCTTTAGAACCAACATCTAACCAAACTAATCAAGTCTTCTCTCAACCCAACGACATCTTTAACACCTCTCAGAATCCAATGTCAGTTAATGGTAGTAGTGTCAACGGAACTAGTACATCAGTAACGACAACTCAATCGAACTCTTACAATAGCAATAATAATGGTGGAGATCCAAATCAAGCGACTCGTGAAACCGGTATAATCGAAAAGCTTTTGGTTTGTTACAGTACATTTAATGCATTTTTAAAGTATACTAATTATAAATTTTACCTTTCCCGTCGCGAAGCAGCATTCATATGGATTTATTCAGTGTTGTGAACGCCAAGCGCGTTTGTTTTTCCATTTTTCTCAATTCAGTGGGAACATTGAGCATCTTAAAATTGGAGATCCGGTCGAGTTTGAAATGACTTACGATCGTCGAACTGGCAAGCCAATCGCAAGTCAAGTAACGAAGATTGCACCAGAGGTAGTGCTATCTGAGGAAAGGGTTACCGGAACAGTAACCACTGAACTGAAATCGGATAATTCGACCACTAGCACTGGTGGCGAGACAACAACTGGTCGTATAAGCTATGAAAATAGGGGAGAATGTTTTTTCTTACCCTATAACAAAGACGATGTTGAGGGAAATGTTACTCTTCGTGCTGGTGATAAGGTAAGCTTCCAGATTGCTACCAATCAGCGTGGAAATCTAGGCGCTTGTCATATCCGTTTAGAAAATCCGGTGCATCCTGTTAGATATCGTGGTGTCGTGTGTTCAATGAAGGAGTCATTCGGATTTATTGAAAGAGCCGACGTCGTCAAGGAAATATTTTTCCATTTCTCAGAAGCCGAAGGTACCGTAGAACTACGTCCAGGAGATGACGTTGAATTTATAATACAGACTCGAAATGTAAATAAAGTAAACAATTATATGTGTAATATTAGAATTTTAAATGTATATATTAATGTTTAACAGGGAAAGGAAGTTGCATGCAATATTACCAGACTAACACCTGGATCGGTTGTATTCGAGGACATTGACACAACGGTTTACAAAGGACAAGTATTGAAGCCTCTTGATCGCGCTAACCCTCTTCGTCAGACAAATGATCCGTTGCCAGGTCGTATTCGATACCGGGCTCCTGACCATTCTGAGGTAGAAGTACCATTTGGTGATAAAGATCAGGTAATTTTATATTAAATAACATATATTAAATATTTATATTAATATTATTGATGATTTATAGAAAGGTGACTTCACATTGCGGCATGGTGACTGGGTTCAGTTTTTGCTTGCCACAGATCGCCGTGATCAACTACAACGCGCAACTTCAATATCGTTGTTAGATGAAACATTTGAAGTGTCTGGCGAGCGTCGAGAACAAGGTGTTGTTGCTGCGCTCAAAGAAGGCTTTGGATTTTTGCGATGTGTTGATAGAAATGTCAGGCTTTATTTTCATTTCACTGAAGTTTTGGATACGGTAAGAAAGTATACATGAACCACCAATAGTTTAAATTTAATATTTTCTTTTAAAGACTCGTGAGATATGCGTTGGTGATGAAGTCGAATTTACCGCAATGCAAGATCCTGGCTCAAGTTTTGCAAATAATCGTTTAAGTGCCATCCGAATCAAACATTTACCACCAGGAAAAGTTCAATTTGAAACACTCATGGAGGACAACATTGAAGGTATAAAAATAAATAATATTAGCAAATGAAAGAAATATGATACTACAATATCAAAACTTTACATAGGTACTGTAACTCGAGAAGCACCGAAGAGTCCAATAAAATCGCAAGAGCGCATGGAAGGTGGTGTCATCACATACATTCAGGCCAATAATAAAAAGACTATTATGTATTTTTTAAAAGACTGCGATAAGCCTCCTCGTGTAGGAGACATTGTTCGGTTCGATATTTGTCAGGTATGGTAATGGTACTATTTCAAAACATTCAGTATTTTTATGTGAATTATTACTTTAATAGGTTAAACGCAACAAAGAACTAATTGCTGTCAATATTGCCGATGTACAGTCATCCGTTGCCGGACAGTTGAATACGGTTAATTCTCCTACTGTTGAACCTATCGATGAAAATCAATCGAATGGTCGTTCCAATGTTAAAGCTGAACCAGTTGTGAAACAACCATTATTTTATGGATTCGTAGCAGTTCTTAAGGAAAACTTTGGTTTTATTGAAACACTTAAACATGACGAAGAAGTTTTTTTCCACTTTAGTAATTTTATTGGAAATCCGATAAGTCTTGAATTAGGCCATGAGGTCGAATATACGCTTTCTAAGAAGAATCAAAGCAATGCTGGAAATTGCTTGCCAGCTGAGAATGTTAAGATTGTGCCCAAAGGAACAATTTTGCAACCACAAGTTCTTGAAACCATCTATAATGGTATTGTGGCACGTCCTCTGCGATGTATCAATCCCCACCAACAAGAGTACTCTGGTCTAATTGAGTGTGTCAACGAAAATAACGAAGCCGTATCCGCTCATGAGTTTGGAATAACAAGTCTCACAAATAAACGAGACCTACTACAGAAGGATGATTATGTCCTTTTTAAAATTGATGATGCTAGCCGAGCTGCAGATGTCTCGGCAATCCGACAAAAAAACCGTGCTAATGTAGATTCTATAAAAGGACACTTTGGTTTTCTTGACTTTGAAGTTGAGGAAGGAAAGAAGCTATTTTTTCACATGTCTGAAGTTGTTGGCAATCCGCAAAATCTATACTCTGGCGATTCCGTTGAGTTTTCTGTGGTTACAAACCAGGTGAGCAAGGTTCGGTTATTTTCCAGATAACATTTTATTTTCAATATATTTTTTTAAACCAATAACATTAACAATATTTTAAATTAGCGTTCCGGAAAATCATCTGGATGTAACCTAATAAAAGTAGCAGACAACTCATCAACACGACCAGAACGTTTATTATCACGCCTTAAACTAAACTCGATTGATGATTCCGTGCCGCGTTTAATTTTGATCCGCCAGCCAAAAGGACCAGAAGGAAAAGGTTTTGCTGCCATTGCACGACTTCCGCGATTACCGGGTATGATATTTATATATATATAATATAAGTGTATATAATACAATATTGTTTTTTGTTGCAGGAATTATAATGGAATAGATTTTGGACAAAATTGGTATTAAAAGAAGATTTGTGTGATTGAACGCATACTAGCACAGGTCAACTTCTTAATCTCAACTACCCATGCATAACTTTTTTATTATTATTTTACACATATTATGAAATTGCTTTACTTCAAAATGCGTAAATATAACATCAATATAATCAACACGAACAAATAAAAACCATACTTTGCGAACCAAACAAACCAAAGATATTCAAAAAACGAAAATATTTCTTTAAGAACGATCAATGACAGAAAAATACTTCCAAAGTTTCCGATTCTGCTTTGGAATTATAAAAACGACCTGCAACTATATTATATAATTTTTTTTAATTAAGACGAATACATATAAATAGCAATCCACTAGATACAAACAAATAGAACAAACATATTTTTTCTATTTATTTTAGACACAAGTTTGATGTTTTTAAGTTTAAATACAAATTTAATGAATTCAATTAAAAATTTAAATCGTATTATAAAATAAAATTGAACAGACTACAAGGAGAATCTAAAGATCTAAATCTAAACTGTTAACAATACGTCAATACCTTAATAAAAACAATACAATTTACGTAGTAAACGTTAAACATATTATGAAATTATTTTATGAATTACAAACATTTACTTATTTATTGTGGCAACTATACTAGAAAATGTTATCTAAATCTACACAAAATGTTATTTAATAATTTGTTTAAAATATGTTCCGTATATATTACAAATAAGTAAAGTATTTAATATTGTGTAGTATTAACAGGTAATCAAATTTTCCTTTTCATTTTTATGATTTTTAATGGTTCCTAATCTGTTGGACAAAAGAAAATTGTAATTGTAACGGACTTTTTAACAAAAACTTTTCAGTTATCATCAGATATCGTATCTAAATTGGTTTTAATATAATAATAAGGTTGCAATCGATTCCAAAATCTCTTTGCGTTAGACGCTCAGACGAAAGACGATCGAGAAATTATCACGATTTCCGTGTGCCCTAAAGTTTTTTTAAATTTTTTTTTTGCTAATTACAAATATGGTAATTAAAATTATATGCTCTTCTCCTATATTGCTTTATAATCTTATATACTCATTTTGTTACCTAACAGTGGTAGGACCACGTAAAAATCAAGCTATGATTTGATCGAAACAGTGTTATTCTGAGTTGAAATGGAAACAAAAAAGGCATATAATAGGCATACATCTCACTTGTGTTCTGTATACAAACGAAATAAAAATACAAATTTTGCGAATATATCCCACGGACATACATTTATCATCTCATTAAGGTATGTCGTGGTAACATTTTATATATTTGTTATTTTTCTTGTTTGAAATTCTTTAATTTGTCAAGTTTTTTTTTTGTTTTGCCAAAAGGTATTTTCTTTAAATAATTATTTCGTGAGTGTATATGAGTTTTAGATATTTCAATCTGTTCAACAATATTTTGCGTTTTAATTTTTGTTCATACAAACTCCCTTTCAATAGGCCCATCCTAATGTAGACCGACGATTTTACCTCGGATTTTACTTATTAATTTATTATTGTGTTTTTAAGTATAAATTGAAGAAAACATATTTTTAAAACTAAAGATAACACCAATTTAATACAAATAACACAATTTTTTTCTAAAAATGTATAAGAAGTACTTAATTTTAGTTTTCAAACCAACAGTTTTGTATTTTCCTATTTAAAATTGCACCAATGTTATGAAATCCATTTTATAATTTATAATGAAATCATTAAACGCACTCAAAGAGAATAATAACTTGGCCGTACGTCGGGGATTAGATTTAATCATGACAAGAGACTACTCATGATTTTACTCATTTATTTTACTCAAGTCTCAAAACTTTATGTGTTCGCCATTCGCCTCGCCTCTGTTGTTCGCCTTCGCAGTTTGCAGTGTTGAGTTTTATATTTTGCGTACGAAGAAGAGTGTTTGTGTTTTTCGTGTAATTGCACATCTGTAGCAATTATATTTTTTATATTTGTAGTGAATATAATTATAGTTTAATCTGACGCATTTGTGTAAAAAAGTTTCTGAACTGTAAATTATGTGTTGATTTCTGAGAAAAGCTTTCGTATTTGTAGAAATTATAATAAATTGACAAATACGACTATGCGGGAGACAGCTTTTTCCCAGAAAAATATTATTTACGAAATTTAAAGAATTTATTATTAAAAAGTGCTTAGTCCAAATAAAGAAAATATATTGGAAATCTAGAAAAATATGGGAAAGTTACTAAGTTTGTTGGCAAGAGATGATTCAAATTGCTGTTCCCCCAAAACATACGATGTTTTCCTTGACTTTGAGAATGCTGCACCCACAGAAACTGAAAGGGAAATCTACGATGAGGTTGATAGAGTTCTTCGTGAATCCGATGCAGTTCTAGATGAAATTCAGTGCTACAAGGTTAGTATATAACAAAGGATTATATGTCTTTGTATATTTATTTTTATGAACATATTTTGTGCCCTTGTACTTTTCGATAGGTATATCATTGTTTTCGTATGTATGTGTATATGTACATACAGCAATATAGCTTAATGGGCCCACTCAGTAGTCAGTCGCCTCTTTGCGACGGTCTCCCTTCCCATCATCATCATCACCACATACGCAAAAACTAACTGATAACGAAATCAAATTTCGCACATAAGTAATTGTCCATTTTTAACGAGAATATATATATTTTTATAAGATGTCTAATTTTCGGTGATTTTTGCTCTTTATAAACGTGAATATTGAAAACAACTTATAAAATTATTTTATTTCAATGGTATTACTATTTTTTAAAGCGGTAAAATACATGCGTTTACAAAAACATAGAATTAATGCAATATAGAAAAATGTATGTTCATATTCTTGTTACGCTTTTGAACATTGGGTATTAATGATTTAAGCACTTAAGATAAGCAACAGTATATAGTGCAGAAATAATAGTTTTTTATGTAATAATAATAATTTATTTATAAAGGTCATGAACGCATTGGTTATTTAGACCGTTGTTATAAGTTTAACAATAATAATAATAATATATACATATATACATGGTATAAATTATTGATTACATTTACATTTATATATTATCATACAAATCAATATCTTTTATAAAACTTAAAATTATATTATTTCCTGTGGTATCGTTTCCTGATGATTGCTTTATTGATGTTACTCCATGTTTTCTCCTCTTATTGCTATAATCCGGGCAGTCTTCGATAATGTGTTTTATAGATAAAGTGCAATTGCACGATAGACACAGTGTAGGTGGTTCCTTTTTCATTATGAATTCATGTGATAGCCGGGTGTGTCCTTAACGAATTCTGGTTAAAACAACTGAATCTCGTCTTGAAGTGTCCCATTTTTTTACTTCAGGTTTAATAAATCGGAGTTTATTTTCTTTCGGTGATAGATTTCTCCATGAGGTATCCCAATGTTCCCTGATTTAAGGGCAACAATATTTTTTTTAAATCTGTTGGATGTGTTTCAGGTAGGCCAATATATTCATTTTTACAAAATGCAAAATAAGAAAGATGAACAAGTAATACATGTTAAATATATTTATTTTAAATTGTTAAAATGTGATAGTTTAAATAAAAAATGTATTTTAAAAACTAATAAGTAATATTTATAAAGCAAACAAGTATTTATTTATTAAAAAAAGAGAGGTATATATTTTGCCGTTTGTGCAGTTTAGGATTTAGTGCCTGGGTATTTTTCTTCCCTACCTTCTCATAACGGGATCTTCCCAACCCCGAATATCATAATATGGTTTCTAGGAAATGAACCCCTTAGGGGTGGGAGGGGTTCAAAGATTTGGAAAAAAATTAAAAAAAATATTCCGGAGCGTCCTGGAAAGTATGCTTAGTGTGTTGGCATTCAAATTAAATGTATTTAAAAATATCTAAAATTTTAAAATTCAAGAGATATTAAAAAAAATGTGATATTTCATACAATTTGGTCTAGGGGGAAGAGGGAAGGGGGAGGCGAAAAAAGGATGCCATTATTTTGTAAAACAACATTTTTGGGGCAGTTTAAGCTTAATATGGCTATAGTCCATTTAAACCTTTATAGTTCGTGGTCGGCTGACTCGTAAAAATTGAATTAAATCAAACAAATGTATAGAGCGAATATACATATATTTTTTTTCAATGAGGGTCTACGGCCCCAAAAACTAATAGGCTGTATATATTTGAGACTTAAAAAAAAGATATGGCATAATTTTTTTCCAGTTACATAGTTCGAAATGATTCTCATGTTAAGTACAAATACTTACAAATAGTACTTACAGTTTTTTTATTATATTGTAAGCTCATCTCTTGTCGAATGGGCTTACAATCTAGTACGTTTTGTTTCAAATGAACATTTATTTGTAACACATTTTATTTTGCGCCAGTCCGAATGATTATTTTTATATTTCAATTATATATTATGATTTTGTGTATTTTATGGATAAAGTACATATTAATGTTCTTTTCTATCACAACTCATTGAACGCCAGTGCGTTATATCTGCATTATACGTAGCCCAAAAGAAAGTACTGCGTCTACGCTAAAAATGTTTGGGTTCGAGTCTCCGGTTAAATGTATAAGACTGGCTGAGCTCAACGCACCGCTATGCGTTTCGCACATCTACTACATTTCTGTACTAAAGTATGACAGTGCCAGAGGGGTAAAACCCATCATTGGGTTTACACATCGTGTTCGGTCAGCCATTTTAAAGTGATCTAGCGTGGAATGCCAAATATATTCTGAAAATCGTTCAATTCAACACAATTATCGTAATTCAAGTGCAACCGGTCACAAAAAGTGCACAGAACTTACAGTTTTCACATATTGCTTACGAAGAATATGAGTGTAAAAGAAAATCAATCAGGTAAAAGGATTGAGAAGAATTTATATTTGTGCTTTTTGTGTCAGTGTTTCCCCATGGGACATTATTTTCTCATATCCGATATTCTGTGTGTTTGTGTAGATTTATCATGGCGCAAGAGAAAACACCAACGGATCAACTACGGAGTTTCATCGACGAATGCCTGCACCCTGCCAGCCCCAATTTACATAACACTGGCCAAAGAGAGTCCGCAGCGAGTGTACGAGTCGGACGAGTCCACATACGACAGTTTTCATGGACGCGAAACAGGTACGAAAAAAAAACCACCCGCACGCAAGTCGAATCGAATGCAATTTAAATACGTATGTTCAAAAGGGCATAGTAGTTTTCGAAAGAAGAGAGCCAAAAACTATATTATATTCAATTTTATTGCATTCTTTTATGTGTTCGTTAGCGGATTCTCATTCTGCCCAACAAGCATAAATGCATGAATTGAATGCAAAATTAATGGTAAATTCTATATCTTTTTTTATTGAATATGGAGTGTTATCACCACGTCGATATAGTGTCATTGCTCTGTTTTTATTTAGTTAAATTTACATATAAACTAATTTCTTAAATCATCTGCTGGTTTGTGTGCGTGTCTGAAATTTAAATCATTTTTGTTTACAGCTTATTTCTTATTATAATGTTTATGTGTACGGTGTTGTAAAAGTGTATTATTTTTAGTGTGTTAAGTGTTTTTGTTTTACAGATTTAACAAAATTCAAGGTGCGACACACGTCTTTGTGTGAAACAACAGTGAAGAACCAGTGACATTTTATATATGCATAAATATAAATATACATTGCAAATTATAGCCAAAACAACACCTCCAAAATGAGCTAATCATTATTATTAGTAAAATGCATGTTAGAATTATTTTATTTATTTCGTTATGTTAACACTTTTTACCATTTGCAGCATTTAATATATTTTCCAATGGTTTTTACCTTGGCCTTTGCCTTGCTGCACGTAAATGTGTACAGTAAAATTATTAGAATGTATTATGCAATTACTTGTGTCACCACGGATCAGTCCGCCATCCGCGCCAGTGATGTGTGTCCTTCTGCGTGCGCACACTTTCTCTAGGTCCTCGACATCACCACCCACACACACACACATAAAAACCCACCAACCACCGTACCGTTGTCAACACATAAAACCGCTCAACGGATTTTGGACCAAGTTTATTAAACAAGGTACGTGTGTCCACGTTTCAATTCCTGGTGTTACTCTAAAATGTCTCATTTACGTCTCTCTGATGGGTCAGTCTTCTTCTGTCAAGCGTCTGGTGGGATTTACAGTTGAGATAGCTATGAACATTCCTAATATTTGTTTCAATTTTTGTTTAAAGATCTTTCAACAATCAAAATAACTAAGTTTTACATTTAAAACTACGAAATCTACTCTTGAATTATTTGCAATTGTGGGATCAAATATATAATGGCGGGAGGTTTTTATACGTATAGCCTTATCAGCTTCCTCTTTCGCATACTGTGTTCTTGGGCGTTTTGTACATGTACAATCCGTTTAATTGTCAATTCATTAAATTTGTCCAACAGCATTTCGTATTCGAATAAAATTACAGATTTTTTTATGGTGCTTTAGCAGCAAATATATTAAATGGTAAGCGTAAAATACAACAACAATTCAAGGATGACCACAATGAGCTAACAGTGCTATGCAGAGTAATCGTATGGTGTTTGTATCATATATACACAACATTTACAACACCTGCAGCAAAAGTTTGTATTGCTGCTCTGGATTATTTTCACGAGCATTGTGCACATTGCGGTTATCCTATGCGTTGAAAATCCACTAGAATAGTATTGTTTTATTTTATAAATTTATAATTTTTTTAAATTAGATTTAGTTTCTTTCTTTTGGAGAGATAGGGAGCAAAGACACAATAACTGTTAGTTATTTTGCGTATGTTTTTTTTATCGAATTTTGATCAATTATTATTATGAATTATTGGCAAGTTTTAAAATCGTCTGGACATAAATAAGGTCCAAAATAAATGTTTCATATCAAATCATAAAACGTGTTATCTACTTTTTAAAAATATAATAAATCAAACTTCGAATCACGTGCAACTTCAATCTTTACAATCTTTCTTAACAATATTATTCATATTTCGATAAAAGTGTACGCTGAATAATCCTTTAATTGTGTACTTATTAAAAAAAGTATTATAATTCTTAGTCTGTATGATATTTATTGGTTTAATAGGTTGCAGAAATGACATACATAGTTTTTAGTTTATAACAAAATGGAAATTCGTAAATTAATTGATACTTGATTTTTTTTCTTCTTCATGATAATAAACAGCATTATTTTTGGTAAGCAATTCTACACACACACAAACAAACACGCATAATTATATTCATTCCCTGTTTTCGATAAAATAACCAAAAGATCATACTATTTTCTTAGTATATACGCTTGTGTCAATCAAATGTAATTAACACCATTGGAATTTCGTGTCTTCTAGATATCTGCCAGGACTCCAGTGATACGGACTCGTTTAGCACCGGTGATATTACGAGCTTAGAGGTGCTCGAGTACGAGGTGGCCAGCACTAGTGCCAGCGAAGATCAGACCGATGATTCGTCGTCGAGTGGAACAGACGTATGTTTTGTGAAACGAGCCCTTCCAGCTAGAACGTGTGATTAAACAAATTTTATATGTGATTGTTAATTGGAAACAGGACTATGTCGTGGCAGCCGTAGCCAGTGCCTTTCTTGATATTGACATTGAGATGTTAGCTGACATCGAGGATTCTGATGGAGGTGCCACCGATCCAGAGCTCAGCCGATCCGACTACTGGACGTGTTTCAAGTGCAAGAATCGTCTGAACAAGCCCATGTACTCGATGTGCGAGAAATGCTTCCAGGTAAGAAAATACTAAATACACCTGATGACGATGAGCCTTTGTATTCGAACTTTGTTGCTAATGCATTTTCTGTTTTTTTTTGTTGTTGTTCCATTCGTACGAAGAAAGTGATAAATGAATTTAATTACACCCATTCGTCGTACTCAGAATAGAACGAACAGCGTTTTGACGAGCACGTTTGAACATGCTCAGTGAGTTGAACGCTTTTGAGTGACGACACTCGAAACACACATACACATACGAAGCCAATCCAACCAACCACGTGCTGACTCATGAACTGTGACCGTTGTATAGCACTCAGCTGTTCCGACTTTGGTCTATTTGCCATACGTGGTACGTCCACAAGCAAAAATGCGTTTTCTACTACTCACTATTGTTCAGCGCTTTTCAAATAGTACCGCATTAAGGTTTACACACGTTGTTGCTGTTTTTCTCTCTGATCTCTCTGTACGACACGTTTAAACATGAACGCTGACGCGCGCAACGCGTGTACGCTTGAATGCGTGGTTATTATTTGGTTTTATTCCGATTACCAGTATATTGTATATACTATACTGTATATTAGTGATATATTTTATTAAAATATATTTGCATTTGTTGGATGAATGTCTCGCTATATATTATATTATACCAATGCATGCGTTCATATTATGCTAATGAGTATTTTTCTTTGTATGGCATCACATTTGCTTCGTTTGCTGTGGCAAAACATTGCTTGTAAAATGTGTCTTATCAACAGTGTTTTTTTTAAATACTTACATATTGTTTAAGATTATTTAAAACAGAGCAACAAATACAAATAAATCTAAAATGTTGGCTAATTGATCTTCGCTAATTTATGCACTTTACTCTACTATTTTTATATCGTGAGATATATGTTATATAAAATCCAATATATTAATATATATGTATTATACTGTTGAGGGGCTACCGGTATTTATTTTTTTTAGTATAAATTAGTCTGACGCAAACACGGGGAGGCACACGCTTCAATTTGTACCTGCTTTTTTGTGTGTGTTTCTCATCTCTTTTGTTGTTGAATGTGTCTGGTTTGTGGAATGTCGATATAGGTACAACAATTATGTTTCCGGTAGTTTTTTTGTTGTTGTGTAAATATAAAGATTTCAATTTAATATCTAACTTGCACATTTTGAATTTATTCATTATTTTATTGAATAAAAATATAATATCTAATTCAACATACCGCCCACATTGACACATTATACTCGCGCACGTGGACTAAGTATTATTTTACTACAAGACACTTTAACTTCCACTTGCTTGGTCTGAGGATTCATCGTTCATATTTTCTCGATCAATTGACAAAATCCCACCGTTAGATGTTTTATGTATAAAAATCCTATTCAAGGCTGGTGTCCAAAAACAACTTCTCTAAGAACTTCCTTCAGAATTAAACTCCAGTCATAAATAATGGTGTGTATTTACAGATAATTGGTATAGAATACGTTTCTATAAGTGGGAAGTAGATTTTTGAGACACTGCAAATGGGACAAAAACTAGTTTGCCAAACAGGACCCATACAATTTGCGCCAAAGACATTTGCGACAAATAATAAAAATTTCCATTTGCGACATATCACTAGATCACACGTGCGACAATTTTCTAAGGAATCTGAAATTTAAGCACAATATTTCGATACTTTCCCGGCAAAATATTATGACCAACAAAACGTATTTTTTTTAACAAAACGATATGGAATATTATATAATATATTTTTCGAAAAAAAAAACAAATGACTAAGCACAATTTAATTTTATCTTATCAAAACAGTAGAACATAAAAAGATTAAAATAATCTAATTAAATTAACAAAATTCCGATATCGATTTAATACTATTACGAAAAATTCGTTGGCAAAATACATTAAAAATATTTTTTGTCTTGCTTTTTCCTAAAAGAAATGAATTTACTGCAGTCATAAATAAGATTTTTCGTTGCTACCATACTCAAAACATTTTTTTTCATTGACATTTTTATTTTTTTCTGGTTCTGGTTGGGTTCCACTTTTTTAAAATTTAAAATTGAAAATCTATCTTTGGGGTGGAAGACCAATCCAAGTTATTATGTTCGAAAAGAGTTCATAGAGTTCAAGATTCAAAAAACATGATTTACTAAATGCTACAAAATAGCTAAATCCATACTAATTTGATATTATTTCCAGATTCGAAAATCCAACTTCCCGCCACGCCCAAGACTTAGGAAATCGAGGTCGCGCAGCCTCAAGGACTCACCGACATCAGTGCGCAGCACCCTCACGGCCGGATCATCAACGTCCTTCGATCCCATCATTGGTAATAGTGGTAAATTGTTTAAAAATGCTAGAGACCGAAGAGACAAGACGAAAGCAAACAACAGCGCGGGTGAAAGCAGCATGACCGACGAGAATGATTCCGACGAACCGACGGCGGGACACGTCAAATTTGGGGCTAATTATTTAAGTACAAACGATCGAGTTACACCAGAGCATGCGGACAATGCTACTGAGTTACAGGTGGTAAAGGTAACACCACCGTCGCACTTGGATTTAACTTCGCGCGCATTCAAGGATTCGGGTTTCAGTTCATGTTGCTCTAGTCAAGACCTGTCTCCTAGTGTTCCCGACAAACAAGAACTGTTCAAACAGGCATCAACGTGTGCCAGCAGTCAGGAAACGTGTTGCTCCGAAATTGAGGAACCGATTAGTAAAAAACCTTCAACCGAGGATATGTTTCAGAGTTCGCAGAGCTTTTCTCAAGATTTGGTTTTAGAATCGGCGTTGCCCAGTGCCGGCGATTCTCTGCTATTAGCTTCGCAAATTTCAGAGCTCGGTAGTTTATCTAGCTGCTCCAAAGATCCTCCGAGCAGCTTTGAAATTAACTTGGAAGAGGTTGCTTCGATTTCGAGAAAGCGTCGTGCTAGTTCTGATTTGGAGGACTTGGCCTTTTCACCGTCTACCTTGGCGAAAAAATCTAAAATCACTAGTCCGGATGATGCGTGCATAATTTGCTTGACCCAGCCAAAGAATGGAGTTTTTGTGCACAGTAGAATATTACACATGTGCTGTTGCTACCGGTGTGCCGTTAAGGTATGGCAAAAGCGCAAACGCTGCCCGATATGCAATGGTAAAGTAAAAAATGTCATGAAAATCTTTGTATATTAAATGTTGAAGGTGTTTCAAAGCCGACATTGTAAACAAAAACCGTAAGCAAAGTGCAAAGTTTACAATTATACAAAAGAACAAGCTTTTATATTATATGTATTCTTTTTACATTTATAATCATATGCATAAGGGTCATATCTTTAAAAACGTTTGACTATCAATAATATGCAGGCGAATAATTTATTGTACATAAATATGTATATACAGTATTTGTATTATCATTAATTCGATTTTGATTGCATACTGGAAACGTTTCATTCAAATGATACGAACATCCCTCGCCAAAACACATTACATAAAACTTGAATTTTATTGTGCCAGACCCCGCCATACTGGCGCTCCCAATACTATACTTCAAACACTGTTTTGAAGCTACAAAATATGCCCCTCTGTGTACAAGCACAATTTTATTTTTAGGACATCTTGGATCTTATATTTATGAACGCAATTTTATTTCATACACAATTTAGGAGTTATGTTAACTGTTATATAGTTTATAGGTCCATGGTTTAACGTTTATAACGATGATGCAAAAATACAAGGAAAAAAGTAGCCAGAAAAAAATAATAATTAAACTACCAATTGGCTTACGATATTTGGGCAGAGAGTTTTCTTTGCCCACGAAATAATAAAACATTTTATTTTTCCACAGCTAAACAAATATGTGTTTTACTTTGAGAGGAAATGTGAGTTCGTTTGGAAATGTGCTTATTAAGGTTTATATGGACACGGAAAGGCAAACCAAATGGATGATATAACCTACCAATAGCGATGATCAACGGTAAATCGATAATATCATGTGGAAGTCCATTTCTCATGTCTTCTTATTATATACATAATCGAGTATTTGAACAGAACAAGAAACAACTATATTAAAAATATGTTATAGTGACACACTCTTTTGGTTTTCTTACTGATTTTGATGGTTGGGAAGACTAATTTCGTACAAACAAGCGTAGAATGATAAATACACTTAGAATATGAATCTTAATCCCATCGATATATGTCCGTTAATTTAGTTGTTTGTAAAATTAATGGTCAACGTCGTAGAGTTGCATTGTGTGTGTCGTTTATAAAATGTCTAATCGATAAAATTGTTAGCAACAGCAAGGCACGAACGTTTTATTCTATAATTTTAAAGTGTTTTCTTTTTGTAAAAAATCTCAGTAAAATAGAGCTCGTAATTGGTAATAAAAACTATATAACTTCCAAGATCATAAAATAAAAAAAAAACATACATTTGCAATACATTTATTTAAAAAATATATAAATTAAGCCTTCTATAGCTAGCGAGGTGCATATCTAGTCTTGTGTAGATAATTCATTTAATTTACATGTGGGTTAAAAATAAAAAAAAAACTCATAATATATAGGTGTATGGCACAGAAAAAAATAATCGAGTAAAACGAGAATATAATGATGAATAGAAACTATATAGATGGATGTCATTAGGCTGTCGAAACTAGTGCATTCCCTTTTTACAGATCAGGATGTGAGGTATATTTTGCAGCATTTCTTTTCTTTTTGCTTTCTCAAATCCAAGATTACAAAATGATCCACCGTCTAATAAAAGTTGTTCCGTATTTTATTTTTTTATTTTTTTAAATCTTTAATAAGACATTTCTGCTGAATGTTATTTGTAATGACAGCTTTATTTCAACTTTCCATATACATTTTTAGCGTTTGAAATCTCTAATCAGAGTATTCATCAGAATCATAGTCTTTGCTAACTATATCATATATTTCTAATATAACAATCGCCTTATTTCCTAAAATACTTCTCACTTGTTTAACCATATCATAATTTCTATAATACTTTTTAAAGTAAGCTTTAACACTTAGGTATTGCATTTGTTTGCATTCTTTGGCAAATACAACGAATGGTTTCATTTCCAACTCGCCACAATCTTCAATCTCAAGGGAATTTAGCGATGGCAATTTACCGAGTATCATTATAAAATTCCTAAAAAAGCCCTGACACCTTTTAATTGTAACTTTCTGTAAACTGGTAAACGAAACGGCCTGTTTTAAGTCTTCTTCGGTGTAGTCATCACAAAATCTACCAACATCGGTTAAAGTAAATTCTTGCAATACATTCCAGATTGCAAATTTCAGCATCGATGGAATACCATAATCTGCATAATACTTTTGATAATTAACATTAACAGTTAGCGATTTTACATTCTGCATGTATGATTCGTCCAATTCTATGGTAAAAGAATACTCAAACTTTCTTCGTAAATTCCACTGGTTGGTCATTTGCATAAAATTACAATCTTTGTTACACTTTCCTTGACAGATCGTAAAATGTTCGTTGATATTCGTTTTTATCTCTGTAACATTTGGAAAGTATTTCAACCAACTAGTATTGTTGTTAATCTTTTCCAGTCCCGTGAGTAACTTATTTTGACGATGTGATATGACGAAGTGATCCACATCACAAAACACACTTGGACTTTTATTTATTTCTTTTTTTTGTTTAAATTCAATGAACTTATATTTTGGCTCATAATTTACACGCTCTAATTCAAATAAAACTGCAGTAAGGTGCTCCACCGCAAAGCCATACGTATTAAGGAAATACTGGATTCGGTCAAGAAATAGTTGTTCATCAAAATCTAGACCGAAATCATTGACTGTGCACAAATCGTACAAATCAAAGGGTTCCTTTAAATAACGTTTCATGAATTCATGTATTGCCTCTTGGAATTCCGATGAAATGTTTACCATACCCAAATGGACTATATCTATAAATTGCAAATGTCTGAGAATATATTCGACAATATCAAAATGCAAGATTTGAATGCCTGAAATATGTACAATGTATATATAAGTTTATATATGTTTATTAAGATATCGGTGTATAAATTGTATGATATACCTGTTCTTGGCGATTCGTTCAAGGATAACTTTTCCATGTCCATGTTTAAAATGTTTTTTTTGAAATATTTCTCTTTAGTTATTACAGATTATAGATACAAATTTCTTCAAGAAACTTCTATATTCTATGTTTACATGAGCTTTTCTACGTTCCTTCTTTGTTCTTTATTTGTGCTTCTTATCATATAAATTGGTCATCTGGCCAAATGCAAATGTCCCTGCAGTCTTCTAGCTTCCCTGGAAATTTGGGGAAAAGCCCATTTATCAAAGTATTGCCATTATGAGTTTATGTGTATACATGTTGATGAAAATTTAAACACAGATGTATACAAATAGAGGTTAAATAATATTTTGGACAGTATAGTGACCAAATTTGTTAATTCCACAAATCGCAACTGAAGGGGCTGCATTCCTTGAAAGACGCCTATATAGTAGTACGTGTACTCGTTTCTATATATCTGTTTAAAGCCGTTCTACCTGTCGCCGTCCAACAAACAAATTCAACAAATAATACAAGTTTTTTTCTGAGCACAATGTGATAAACAAAATAAATGTAATGAAGACGTATATGAGCCTTACATCTGACATTGTCCGGCTGGGTCGAATTTATCGTATAAACAAACCGCTAATTTCCCCTTTTTGTTTTACCTTTGACACTCTCGCCTCTCCGCTCTGCTAAATGCACTCTAACTAGAATTGAATACGCAAATCGCAACTGCTACTGCGAGGAACGAGATACAAGATACGCATGCACAAAACACAGTACAATACAATTTACTCAATACATCAACTGCGTAATTGCGTATATATGACTTTGGAGCTCGCGTTTGGGTGTGTGCGCGTTGTATGTGTGTGAGTGTGTGTGTTTGCCGTTGCGTTTGCGTCGTCTTCTTGGACAAGAACAGTTTCATTTTTTCAGCAGTTCATTTGAAACCGTTGAGTTGAGTGTTTGCAAGTTTCGCGTCCTCCTTCAAATTACTGTTATAATTCAAATAAGACTCGACTTGAGTTTACTTCCATTTTTACACACAATCTACAGTAGGTAAGTAAAGAAAAGGAAAATACTCTGCTTAGATCCTAAGCATGTGTGTGTGTGTGTGTGTTTTTGTGAGGAATTTCCAAGTTTTCCCAACATACAGCGATCGCTTTTCCTTAGTCCAGACGACAGCGTCGGTCATTTGCACAGTGCATATCGAACTTTAATTGAATGTAGGAAACGCCGCTGTGGCAGTCATCCGCCGCTGATGGCTGATTCTGCTGATGGTCGCGGCGGCGTAGCGCTGCGTTTGTGTGTGTGTGTGTGTATATTACTCATCGCGTCATCGGCAATCTGCTGCCTGTAGTTGTTTTTTTCTCTTTGTTTTACTTCTTCTTAATTTGCATATTTTGCACCAAAAGCCGAGACTCCCAAGAGAATTTATAATAATAATTTCAATTTAAAAAGGTGTACGTGTTTTATAATATATAATTAGTTAGTGTATAGTATTTATGGTATTTTGCTTCTTCATTCTTATGTTGTACTGTGCTGTTGTCTGATGTCTGTTGACGAGTAACGTACAGGAATCAAACCGGAATCCGATTGCGGCACGTTTAGGGAGTAGGTAGGAAGCGGTACAGAATTCCAAATAGATATTTGGCTTTGGAGTTTTTGTTTCGAAAGGAAATATTATACAATTTGATACGCAAATCGGGTATTTTTAAAACAATGATTTTATTTTGGCTTATCAATTGCAAACTCTGGCATTTTATTATCAGACCATTTGGTAATTGTGATAGCTTTTATATTTATATTGCTACTACTGAATCCATTTTGTGGCGATAATATAACCGGACGCTTTGATTGCATTTGGTCTTTTAAAAGCGAACCTCCAATAACAATTGGAAACCCCAACTAAAATGTTTGAATCAGCGAGCACCACAACGGTCTCCGTGTATACCTTTTATGGAAATATTTTCTTCAGACCGTGTCAGCGTGTTATACGTATATATATTTTATGTATATTTCGTATGTAATACATATATATTATATATGTTTTTAGTATATGTACCTAAAAAAATGCTTGAATATACACTGAATATACTAAATTGTGCTCTGCATTGAGGTCGGTCGCTTTGATACAGCTTTATAAACAGCCACAAACGAACTGAATATAAAATATAACGAGAAAAACCGTTGTCTCGGTTTCATATTTAAAATACATATAAAATATATGTATAATATATAATATATGTAATATAAAGTACATAATAACGCGCAAGTGCAATCGGCAGCAGCTTCGAATCCGAAATCGATGACTCATACGTGCGCGAGTCTCTCCAAGAAACATGTGTTTTTGAAGAGTCTCTATGTTATGATGTTTTTTTCTATAGCTATGAATTATTTTTTCTTTATGTTGACTCTTTCTTTGTCTATATATTATACATATATATTCCAATTTGTCATTTATTTAGTGAATACAGAGAAAAAGACAACGCGATTTGTTTGATTGATAATTATTATCTTTTATAATCAGCAGATGATGACACATACGCATAATTTTGTTTGCACTGCTGCGCGATTAATAAAATTGTTATGCTAATATTTTATTTTTGCTTAAATATTTTGTGGTACAAATGTAATCGGTAGCGCCAATTACAGAAATTCTTTGTAAAAAATGTGTCATACAAGTTCAAATTAAAAAAATCAAATCATATTTAGGGCCAATCTGTTGTTCAGTCGAGATAAAACTCTGGGATTTTTTCCACAACAACAACGAATAAGATTTGTTCACTCGATTATTTTTTTACAATCTCAATTATTACCGAAAAAATATTTAATTTGTGTTTTATAACTTGAGTCAACTCCTGAGTGAGTCAGTTTTGAAAAAAATGACCCACTATTTCGAAAACGGTATTTTCAGTTCTTAAAGTGACTCACTTTCCGCACGGGTCAACTTTTGTGTAACTTGAGATTCAGAAACAACTTATTTTATGTGTGTGCAAACCAAATTACTCAAAATACGCTTGTTGTATCTAAAGACTTGCAAAATATTCCTTTAGTTTTTCATCTGAACGCTTTTCCAACATTTTGCAACTAAGAAAGTAGTAACGAGAGAAATATTTTAAAAGTACACGTGGTTCATTTAAGGATCTTGTGAAAGGATATAACTTAATCCTATTTAGTTTGCGGCTATTATTTTTCTTAAAATACAATCCATTTAAGACTTTCTTGTTAAGGCTTCTTTTATCTTATTTTAATATAAATGCTTATTTTTGCTTATTTTGCAAATTTCAGCTTATTTTAGTACAAATGCTCATTTCTAGTGGATATTTTCATTTTTCTTATAGAAAAACGAGCAGAAACAAGCTAAATCTGTAGAACAAAAAAATAATGTCAAAAGAACAGCGGACTCGAAATATTGAAGATAGTTACAAAGTTATTGTCTGGAAAAGATTGTGATTGTTAACAGATATACAAACTCTGAGGTGAAATCCAAATAGTCTCCAATCGATGTAGAAAGAACTTTTGTTTCAATAAAAACGTATCCTGTTCAAATATATATTTTTTCATTTTTATAATTTAAGAAAATATTTATTATTTATTAATTATCGGAAAAACAGATGGCGCTGTACAGCGTCATTTTATATTTTGGAAAAAGTGATTGAACATTTTCTCCAACATTTTTAATATTTTTTCTGTGTTTTACGTGTGAAATTTAATCAAAATGTAAGTGCTTTTTATAAAGTTTTGTGTTGTGTATGTAATAGTAATTTTGGTTTGGGGTGGTGTTCTTGGTCACGGAATTATCGTGATTGTTTCGTGAAATGTGGCTGTGGGGCGAGAGAGTCACCGTTTTCTAACTTTTTGCACGCGTGAAATTTCAGCAGCACTTTCTTACGACTGCTTCAACGGGTCCAGATGGTGCAAAAAAAACCGTCTGATTGGATGAAAGGCAAAGATTTTTTGAAAATGTTGCAATGCTTTCAAATATAATCCAGTAGCATTACGAATGATAATCCAGCACTGCTGATCACGTTCCTCATTTGTCTTTTGCTTTATTAGTCGTGAAAATGTAAATTTATTGTTGACGGTGACACCTCATACCACTCACAAATAGCAGCCATTGGACAAAGCTGTTTTGGACTAGTCAAACGGACAGCATACAATAGACCCAATAACATTTTCAGTACACAACAACATTCATGTGCTCATGCACAGCATTCTCTTCTTTTTTAACAAAAACATAAAAAAATAAGAAAAATTATGGGAGATTTTTACAAGGTATATTTTGCCTGTTACCGTGGAACGTTTGTTCAACGTTGCTTGCGATTATTGTGACAATTAAACGCGATAAAATTTCGTCAAAAATATCACAATCTGAATCTTTCCGAACCGCGATATAATTTCGTCAAATTTATCCCAATTTTGAATCTTTCCGAAATTAGCGTAAAATCAATCAACAAAAGAGTATAAATTTAGTGCAATGTGAAAATTATAAAAGTTTGCATTCTTCTAAAAAATATTTATTTTGCTTTTACTATTATTTTTTATGATTTATCAGCAAACAAAAAATGGCTCTTTCGCCCCACCTGGTGGGGTGAAAGAGCCACTTGAAAGGATCGTAGAGAATGGCTGTAGCTTAGAATCTATAAGAGATAGGAATTTAAAATCTTTGAAAAAGATTAGCCAAAAGATAAGGATGCATTTTCCAAACAGAATGCAACTTCCTATCTGTTATAGTTTCTGAGATAGAGTTCAAAATGTGCAAAAGTGGCTCTTTTGCCCCACTCTACCCTAATGCTGTGGCCTTATTATGAATCTCGCTTTTATCGAAAAATTGTCGATGAAAAATTTTCGCCTGCTTCGTAAATGTGCGATTATGAATCTCGTTCTTTTTCGTGATTTCAGACATACCAACTACTTCATTATATTATGTGTCTGCAGTCACGGATGTCGTATTTTTTGCATAGTTTGTTTATGTTTATGTTCAAGTTCAATATAAGTATTTGAATAAAATACAATTGTTTTATAGTGATATATATAAAAAACTTTTAATTTAAATATAGAATCAATCGAAATTGTCATCTATTCCATGGTTTCTATCCAAAGTGAGGCTTAA
>JAAAKO020010775.1:0-17800 GCA_010015015.2 Bolitophila cinerea | reverse complement strand
AGAAGGTGCCTTGATATCGCAGACACAACACCTCAAGAATTTGTACGCACAATATGAGCAGGTTCTGTTCCAGTGTAACGCGACAAAACCAATGATGATCATGATCTACAGCCAGATTAAGCAGACACATACTCCAAGTCATCATTAACAAGATTTACTATATTGTCGAATTTGTTTAGGGTCCGGTGAAGTAAACTTAAAAATAGTCAGCAAAAAGGTAAATTTTGCAGCTGTTTAAGCAATTTGGCAAGTCGTTTATGAATAGCGAAAATAGAGTGGGACCGGCTACAGTGCCTTAAATTACACCTGCGTAGATTGGGATGGTCTTCGACACCACTGAGTTTACGCTAACTACTTGTGTGTTGTGTTCTATTACTTAGGTAGAATCGTTTGCATTGTTAGAAAAAAAAATTAAGCTTAAGCTTATGTAGTAATAGGTCATGGTTCACTAAAGGGAACGATTGTGAAAAATCGAGTAAAACTAGGACAGTGGTTTCAGATTTGTCGAAGCCGTGGAGTACATCGTCTATAATCTAAGTTAGTGCTGAAATGATGTATTAAAATGTTTTCGGAAATCATATTGGACAGAAGATAGACGTTTTTTAGAAATAGCGTAGCGGGATATCTGGTTAACTAAAATGCGTTCAAAGACTTTAGATAGGGATGAAGTACACTTATAGATCGGTAATCTTTAATATAAACTGAATTCGGAAATATCTGTAAAAGTAAATTCTGGGTTTGAAAATAAATGATTTTGTTGTAAGTTTTTTAAAAAAACATTGAGGTTTTTGGACAAAAATAGAAAGTGTTTAAATCGTCTGTTGTATGTTCTTTCAAAGCTTTTTAGAAGATTTTTTTTAATTAAGTAAAGTACTACAGCTTTTGATTTTGTGATAATCTGATTTGCAGCATTTCTAAATCTTTTATAGCAGCCTTTGTTCAAAATCGTTTTAATACGTGTAGCCAATCCTTGTATAGGCCAGTGTCTCTTATAATTAAATTAAAGCATTAGCAACGGACGAATTAAACCACGGTAAAATAAGTAGTTTTTGTTTTTTAACTCGTTAAGTGGGAACATGATCTTCAAAAAGGGAAAGATAGCGTTATTTTAAATTTGTAATATTTATAGAATCAAAGTCACGAAAGGTAAAAAACAAATGTTTTGAAAGAGGAATTTTAAGTTTGCATGAAAAGAATAGAGTTTATGATCTGAGAATCCAAAATAATTTAATAGGTGTGAATAAATTTAAAAGGATATTTGAAAAAGATTAGCTAGTCTAAGGTTGTAGATGAAGCAGGTGTTATTCTATTCTAATTTGATTTTTGTAGGTTTAAGCTTGAATTCGATAAAATACCCAAGAATTTCGCTGCACAATACTATCAAGAGAAATATTAATATTAAAATCGCCAGAACATAATATTTTACTGTGCGATGCCACTAAATCTTCAATCTTCACGAGCTTTAGATTATCCAGGTTCGGTTTGGGTGGAGAATTATAAACTGCTCCAAAACAAGCTTATTATATAGATTTTTTATAATATAAAATATTTCAATAATAATAAATTCGATCGGGTCATTGTTTGCAGATTTATAAATAATTTTACCTTTTTGGCTTTAAAATCTATCACATCGGAAAATATTGAAACCATCGATATTTACAGATTTATTTGTATGACTACTTCAGCCACGTTTCTGTTAAAGCTATGCACTGTATGTCTAAACCGGAGAAAATAGAATTCAATTCATTTGCATGTGCAACTATAGGCTGCTACAATTTACATGGAAATAATTAAAAACATTCTTTTAATGATTTTGTTACAAATAAGGGTTTTCATTTATTATAAATGATAATAAAAATATATTAAAAATATTTTAACTATAATTGTTTGTATAATTCGTGCTTTTGATTGTCTTGTGTATTGTGTATTGCGGCTCCTGATTGTAACTTCACATAAGACATATATATATATATATATATATATATAGTCCACGCAGTCTATATATGGCGTGTACTGCAGTGGCAATGTGGATTATAGAATATGTTGACCTGGGTGAATATGGTCCTTCAGCTGATGGTGATTGGCGGCAATCCTGCTAAAGGTTACTTAGTTTTCCGTAAGTCTGTTATATCAGGGATGTAATTCGGGTTTTGGAAGCACTAAGAAACAGAGAACCTTCTTTATTTTGCTCACTTCTTTGCCCCATTTTTTTGCCACGTGGCTTCAGTAGCTGAGCCACTCGGGCTATGTTTCGACAATGGTCGCATTATTTGTTAGTCCTTTCGAGTCCCCAGATTTCAAGGTGTGGGCTAAGACCCAAAATATAAAAAATATGGTCAAACTTTTGAATTGAAAATCAAATCTTGAGAGTCTTCTATAAAAAACATCTTGTTAAAATATTAAATAATAAAACATGTATTGTATATTACCACACAGATGATATTTAGATTAAGTTCTTGGTAGTGATCTCGTGCACATGATTATAATAGCTTGAATAAGTGGATGAGGCTCGCTCTGAATAATCCTTCATTAATTTCTTCTCTGACCTCGGTTCGCCAACAGACTACTCCGAATTGTATATATTTTTTCATTTCTATTTAATCTTGTCGGACTAACATAGACGTCAGTCCGTTTAGTCTTATCTATCTTTTATGATGCATTATCTCCCAATTCAATTCTGAGCATGCGGTCGCAATATATACTTCCTTTCCGAGCATGACAAGTGCGCTTTGTAGTGCTAGAATGCATGTGTCGTTGAGGTTGCCTGTATTTTGGCGCATTGTTAAAAAAATAACATTTGGTGCGGTTATTCACTCTTCAGCTGAAACCGTAGTCCTTTTGGATTAAATCAAATTAATAGGTTATACAAATTAACAATAAATAAAGAAAAAATAGAGAAAATCCATATATTTTATGAGCCATTACCTTAGAGTTTCTACTCCACCTGCTTATTACGTGGTAAATACAATTCATATTTTATTTTAGAATGACAATTTCAGATATATGGTTGAGGATTGGCGGATCCAAGATGGACATGGGATCATTCAGGCTAATAACAATAAACTCCATACTTTGATTTAATCTAACATTGTAAATTTATTATTGTCGTTCACAAAGCATACAGAATGTTTAATTTTATAAATTGTTTAAATAGTAGTTATCTCGATTATATCTTCGATGTTTCAAAAAAATGTAAATGTACGTACTTAATTCTAGTTATTAAGTTCTCAAAAAGGCTGAGTAAGTTTGCAGAGAGTACACACATATCATCTACGTAAATATGTCTAGATATTCATAAGATATGTTGAAACGGTGTGTTTCAAGTAATTGACTATACTATATTATATATACTATACAAGCATCGGTAATATTTAAGATTAGATTATTTGCATTCTAAAAGTGGCAGAGTTGCAGATTAAAACAACAAAAGCAGGTTTAATGTATTATGCTAAATTAAATAAGTACAACAAACAGCACTAAAGTTAAAGTTACTTGTGCAATACAAAAAATATATATATTACAAAATATAATGACTAAAACGAATAAATTCCGTTCACGAGCACAAATGTTTTAAAAACAAAATATTCACAAAGTTTTGGGGCGGAGGAATGGGATTGATCCTCTTCCTCATCTTCGACACAATGTTTCTACCGGTGTCCCAAAACCGAGAGTTGTCCCAATGTGTTTGCATTTGTGAATTTTTGTGTCTTGACGGATTATCAACTTAAAGTACTAGTTTTGGCAGATTTGACTTTGATTTCGAAGAAATGTGACAGCAGCATATACGCAGAATCCGAAAAGTTATACATCGGTCTGCTCGGAAGTGGACCAGCTGAGCAACTCGTCCAAAAGTTTGTCCATTATATGATTAGGGCCGAGTTTAGCGACCTGTATAAAAAATGGGATTAATATAATTTAGGTAAAATATTACCCAATTTAAACAAAAATGTTACCTCAATTCTGGCTTCCTTGTCGAGTGATTCCAAAATGTCACGCGTATACTTGAAACTGCCCAGTTTCTCGAGCTGACTGATGCAATACTTTTTCACTTCTACGTCGTGTGTACGCTGTCGCAGAATGTCTGTTTTTGTTAGAATATAATAATTAAGGATAATTTATTTTATAGATTCAACATAAATATAAAATAAAAATGTTTTTGATTATTATAAAAAGGATACGCAAGACTTGGCGGTCATGCTTTTGATTGTTTACAGCATGAATAATGGGAAAACTGAATTTTCCCTCGGTTAGATCTTCGCAGAAACTCTTGTTGTCCGTGTACTGAGAAAATAGATAGTTATTTTATTATTAATGTTGGTTCATCACAAAATATATATAAAAATCGTATACCTCTTTTGATGTCAAGTTACAGTAATCATCACGAATCTGAAAGTACAGTCCCAAAATGGCAGTAAGTTTGGAAAAATCACATTTGCTGTCGCTAAACAGTTGCATCAGACGAATGGCAAGCATGAACAGTCCACCAGTCTTGCGGATCGTCATCTGCTTGTACTCGGACTCGGTGGGACAAGTAAAATTATCGCGCCAGTAGATTTCCATGCCCTGGCCCCGGTGCAGTTCCAGCAATTGCTCGTTGTAGACCTTTGTTGCCTAAAGGAATCGAATAACTATAAGATGTATACTAAGTAGGGATTTTATTATGTACCTCGGGATGATTAAGTTGCTGCACCTTCTCTAGAGCCAAGAAAAACACATAGTTTGCGGCATTAATGGTGCTTGCCACGCCGTAGATGGAGTGCGCCACCGGAACACCTCTGCGAAGTATTGAGTTATCTTCAATATCATCAATGCTGTGCAATTTAAAGGTGAGTGGTTAGTAATGTAATGTTAGTAATTTAGTGGTGATTACACAGGCATATTTCTAGGCTACAAATACTTACAGCAAACTAGAGTTGTGCAGCATCTGCACAATCTCGCCAATGACCAGCAGCTTCTCGTCCGGAATGTTTAGCCAATGATTAAAGGCAAGTGCCAGTTTAGCACGAACCTTTTTACCCGGAATTTGCTGAATATAAACAAACGGCTGCAGCAGAATCTGTAAGATTTATGAAAACAATTAGATTTGTTTGATTATATCCAGCTGCTTTGAGTGTTTACAATAAGAGAAGAATTTATTATATATTACAGATTGACCATGTGTAATGCATCTACGCCCGGAATATATACAAATAACTTATGTTTACGCAAACGTAATTTATTCCGTTGGCGCAATAACACAGAGATATTCCGGGAAATCGTTTATCTTGCATTGTTATTTTATATATACCGAAATAGATGAGCACACTAAATTCATTATGATTTACTATCGAAAATCGTGTTTTTATCAAAATCCTGAGAAGCAACACAAAAGACGTACCTGATCCTGTTCCTGCTGGCGAGACTTATCACGACATTCCTCCAGAATTGCATTTAGTTCCTCCATGATACAAATTTAAAAGATTTTCGGTGTTTTTACGACTAGACTCTGCAGCAGATCTCGAAAAATAATCAATAATACAGGTTGTGGTCCAACAATCTGTATGTCTACAGGAGTATATGTGTGTATAGCTTTATCTATACCTTCAACACCAGTACACTACAACACTATATCGGCATTGCGCAAAGCCGCAATATTGAATGTAAAATTCCTATGTATTTTTACTGCCCAAGTGCTCACTGCTCAACACAAACAACTCATCACAGAGTACACTCACTTACACACTCACTTACTGCAGCTCTGCAGCTTTTATGTAAAAAGTCAAATAAGATTTGTATATATATATATATATATATATATATATATCTGCTACTTCATCTATCATCTGTCACATTTGAGCTTTTTTGTTTTAGAGTTTATGTCTCAAACGTTGGTAGACGTGAATGTGTGCACTGGCCACTGAGCAAATTAGAGGCAAAATTTGTCAAAAAAAAAATATTAAAAAAAAATAGATGTATGAAACTTTAAACTTGAAACACCGTTTAAAATAAATACATAATTTTAAAATAATAATATTAAAACAGTTTGAAATGTGTTGAACTGATTATATAATAATTATTTTATTTTGTTCATATCCGTTTTGGCAATGGTACCGAAAAAGGTACACTTTATGGGCGATTATTTAAAACCAAAATTTAAAAATGGCCTTACGGGGGTTAAGGGTATAAGGCAAACATCTATGCTCTTTACTTTAGATAAATGAAATTCATGGTTTTTCTAGTCTTAGTTTTTTTTTCATTCTCTGGTAAATTAAATTCTTTTAGCGCGCTACCGCGCTCTTTTGTTGACCATACCCAACAACCCAACATATATTTTGTATTAAAAGTGTTCTTTACCCATAAAGAAATAAGGGTCTGCCTTTAAAATCTGACAATGGGAACCCCTATTTTAGGATACAATGTTTTTATTTTTAAATAAATTCATTTATTTACTGCCATTTCATTTATTTTTTTATTTCTTTATACAGAAGAAAGTTTCATACAAACTGTATTAAAGCCCAATAAAAGAGTAATAGGGGGTAAGCGCAAAAAATGGGCAAAATAATCAGGCGAAAAATATGATGCCTATGGCATAACATTAGACATTTTGGGCCTTCGCTTCATATAGAATGCACCTTTTTATCCATTTTGCTACGTAACACCAATACCATACCCTCTCCATCATCCCCGCCAAAAACAACGTAAGGGATTTCGTGCAAACTAAGCCTTTTATTAAGAAATGATTTTCTTTTGAAAAACCCGCTAAAGGAAATAAGTGCGAGGAATTTTCAATTTTAAAAAATACTAATTATAAATTTAAAAAAAAAACAAATTTTTGAGAAAAGCCCCATCGAAGCTAATACTATATATAATAAGCTCAATATATATATACAATCATAAACTATTAAATTTACATATTATATTAAATATTACCATATAACCCATAGCCTTCTCTTTAGGGGCAATTCTTCAGAAAAAATAATAATATAACAAAAGGACCCCTAAGAACATTTTTGGGACCACTCGATAAATTAATTACGCAAAAATGTTTTCTCAATTTCTGATCAATTCAAGCTATTTAATCCCTTTCGGTCAGACTGATGATGGCGAAGAACAATTTCAAAACTACGGAATCCGCGAATTTGATTTGATAAAAAACCAAAAAGAACATATAGTTTCAGTCTAAAAAACTCCCTTTTGACCACCCCCATGCTTTCTCCAAAAAGAACTTTAAACGGCTCTTAATAGAGGTTTGGCGGATTGTACACATCAATTTAAAAAAAATACTAAAAAAATATGCTATTACTTGGAAGAGGGAAGGACGAGCGAGTACGTAATTTCGGATTCGCTTTCCCTCAAGCAATCAAATTTAGCTTGTTTTTTGAAATAATATAAGATACGCGAGATTTAAAATAATTTCCAAAACAAAGCATAACAATAATTTAACAAAGTTGTACATTTTATTCAGAGTAAATTATAATATTTTTTCATGGTTACATCTAGTATTAAATTTGGTGCACAGATTCACCACAGGTTGGGAATCCTCTAATAATTTTGTAAACAAACTGTTTTTTTTTGTGAGCTGGGTGAGCATATTAAATTCGTAGCCAAAAAATACTACATTTTTTAAGAATTCATTATATAAAAAAATATTGTTGTTAGAAATGTTGTACCCGCGTTTGATGTTGCACTATGCAGCGATACTCAAAACTGTTCAAATGTAGATATTAAATTTTTCAGCTCATTAAGACTAAAATATTTCAGGATATTCTCAAAACAGAAGTTTAACATAGGTGCGGCTTCGTTAAGAATGAGTTCAATTATTTTAAGAGCCTGCTGCTGCACATCCTTTCGTTGTACACAAGCGTTTGCCTTAAATTTCAATTTTCTCTCGAACAATGTTGCCTTCTTTACGGTGAACACTTCCAGATTCTTGTACATCGATACATCGGTCATCCATTCCACATTCGAATCGATCAATAATAATTCCAAGTATGTAACTCGATTTTCTCTTCCGAACGGATTTATGAACTCGGATTGCATCCATTCAACTTGTGTCTGGCATTCATTAAAGAATTCTCTTATTTCTAGAGATTGTCGACAACCTTCGTCAAGACGTTCGAGAGACTTATAATACATCGTTTCTCGACCATCACTGGTAAATTTGCACAGAGAAAACTCAATCAACAGGATTTTGCAAGTAGTATTTAATTCAAACCAGTCGTCATACAGTGCATCTGAAATAATATAATTTAATGGCGTTATCGAATTATCCGCATCAAAACAAGGTTCACTCTCATGTTTGTTTTTATTTCTTTGTATTAAATCGCAGCCTGAATCAAGCAAATAGCATAACAAATCGTCACTTATTTCACTATTAAGGCCCATTAAAAGAGAAGAAAATCCATTGTCTGTATTGTACAAATCCGCTCCTTGATTACGTAAATAAACAATAAAAGATATCTTTATATTTTCGTCGATGATTTGTGACTGTATTATCAGTTGAAGTGGATTATATTCAGTTCCATGGACATTTATGCTTGAGTTCAGCATTTGGCTAAGAGAATCCTTTGGATAATACGATAATATTGTCTCCAACATCAACATATTAATAGTATTACTTTGCAGGGCGTCCACTAAAATACTGGGATCATCTTTACAGAATACACCATATGTCATGAAGTATTTAATTCGGCTAACGTCTGTGCCGTCAAAAGATTTTAAAAACAGATGCAACAGTGAAGATCGGTACATCGGTACACCTAATAAATAGTCCACTGTAAATTTCCAATTAAATGAACATGTTATTTTCTCTAGAAAAGATGCGTTCGTGCAAAGATTTTCAAATGATTCTGGTTCTATTTGTATGAGTTTCTCGTAAATCTCATCATAAATGGCTACTATGGTGGCACCGTGTAGAGCTTTATTATCTGCCTCATTGTTGGTGAACGTTTTTAAAATATTATAGATTTTTTTATAAATCGGTGCTACTTCAGACTTAAACCGATCGGAATGAAAAGAGTGGCTTGCCATGTTTTGCTTCAGTTCCAGCTCAAAGTAATATACACTTGTGTCATTTTTTTCAATCGTTTCATATTTACTTGATACCGTTTTTGGTTTGTTTTGAAAAGCAGTGTACAGTACTGCTTCCCATTGATAGGTTTTGTCTAATTTTTCTTCATTTAAATATGTGTAGCCCCATCTCATGATGGCGTAATCTGATAGCACTTGTTCTTGTATGGTGTTGCGTCACGAAATTTGATCAATGATCGATTTATATTCTCATTACATACAAACCGTAACAACATATAGAAATATACCTCTTTCCTTGGTAAATACTCGGATTTGTGTTGGTCTATCCACAGTTCCACATCCGTATTATTATATGGAACAATATGGGTATTGCAATCTAAAAATAATGATTCCATACAATATATAGGTTAGTTTTTTTCATGAACATATATATTTAAATAAATTCATACCCCACATCATATATATATATATATATAGAATATAATATATATAGAATATTAAAAAAAGTATTATATTTTTTCTTTTAATAAATAAAAAACACGAACAGGGAGATATTTTTAAAAACCACAGAAGTTTTTAAGGGTTGCCAACTTTTAAATGCTAGTCGCTGTGCTCGTTATAACATATAAAATTGTGGTGCCATCTATGTTTCAGTCGATTACATGAAAAAAGCATAAAAGTTTTTTTCCATGGTTTATGAAGTCAATTTTGTATATATTTATATTTTTTAATTATTAATTTATTATTAGGCACTCTCAAAACTGAATAATGGACCTTTGTTTTACGTATCAAAATATTACAGCTTTTTATGAATTTACCGTCATTATACTATTTACTCCGTGCGTTTAAAATATTTATTTATTCTTAAAAATATGTACACAATAACATACGGTGCTAATATGATAATAACATTTGCAGTTTGTGCACTTTAATAAGCTTGAATTGTTATTATTATTATTATTATTATTATTATTATTATTATTATTATTATTATTATTATTATTATTATTATTATCTACATATTCACATTTAAACTACTACGTTGAGAATATAGATGACACCACATGAGATACTGTGATCTACCAACGTGCGCATATTGAAAATAATAGGAATGATAAAATGGAATTCGTTTTGTGTTTTTGACATCTTACACGTCAACCAAAAAATTGTATGTGTGCGCGCTCTGTATTTTCTATTTTGGTTCTGTTCGGATAATATAATTTAAATATTCGTGTTTAACTAGAACTACCGTAAATAATGGCTTCATCTGCTCCCGTGCTTCGGTGGTCTCCCGACAAGAGACACAGTGATTGCGAAAGGTAAACAAAGAAAAGCCCATATATTCATTCTAACACATTACTAAAGTTACGTCTAATTTCACGCAGGTGGGTTTGCATTTATCCAGCATACTTGAATAGCAAGAAATCACTTCAGGACGGCCGTAAACTGCCAAAGGAACATTGCGTCGAGAATCCCACTTTTACCGAGATCAAGGACGTGCTGTCCGTGTGCAACCTGCGCATCGGAGTCGAGAACAAGTTGTATTCGCGTGAAAAGAGCAAGGTAATTTCATTTCTCTTTCCATTTTCACTTTTTCCATTTAAAAATAAATTGTCTGTTTTTTTTTAAATCCAGGAATTACTGTTCCGCGGTCGCATTCGTGTACAACTCAAGAACGACGACGGAAGTCCGTTCAATCCACTGTTTCCGACACGCGACAGTCTGCTGTTGCATCTGGGCACAATGATTCCACAGCTCAAGTCCCGACAGGGCAGTCGTTCGAGTGCAGATAATTCACAGGCACAACAAAGCACAGCTGCGGTCACGAAGAAAGGAGGCAAAGGTGGTAAAAGGCGTTAGACTGTGTCTGACTGTGACATTTTTAAGTTTGCTTTCGAAGAAAGTATTTTTCGGGGCTTATAACCCTATTTAAAACACTGCGGATTTTTTTATGGATTAAAGGAAAACATCAAGGACGTTATCGAATTGTGTTTTAGTGAGTTATATTTTACAAATACTATTTTAAACTTGAATATTATTTTATTTGTGTCATTGTACAATTTAAAATAATGCATACAACGGTCAGTCTTTGTGGTGTCTATGTTTCGGTAGCATCTGTAGCATTTGGTGCCGCTTCGCCTACAACGTTGCTACCAGTTTGTCCTCCAAGCTGAAAAATATAAATACATTAAAATTGTTTATTGCATTAAAGTGAATCTAAAATCTTACGATTCTGAGTCGCCGTCCTGCCCTTCGCATATTCGTTTGGGTTTGGTTAGCGAGTGCTTCAAAGAAAACCCTAGCCTGCAGAGGAGTGGGTAAGGTGGGCGGCGCTCCAACCACGGGTTCCCTCTGGAAGAGTTTGAAGATCGATTGCTGGGGTACGACGACGGTATTTGGTGTTGTCGCTGCTACGGAATTAGCTGTATGTGTGGCTGCAATCTCTTCTCTCTGAGATTGTAGTCTTTGTTGAATTTCATTGCGTTTCTGCTGTGCGTTCGATTTAACTCTTGCTTTCATTTCAGACAGTCTCTCTTTGACTGCACCGTAGTCAAGTTTAAATAAGCGGGGTCTGGTTGTGGTGGTGGCCACCACCGGTGTGGTTATTACAACAGGTGCAGAAGTGACTACACTAAAGCCAACGACCTCTTCGGCAGCCGCATCGGAGTTAGCCTCTGCGGCGGGAGCTGGTGCAGCAACGGCAGCGTCTGCAGGGGCTGGGGCTACGACGAAATGTTCTGAAGGAGGTGGAGCAGCAACAGTAGGTTCTGCTGGAGCCGCAGGAGCGACGAAATGTTCTGAAGGAGGTGGAGCAGCAACAGTAGGTTCTGCTGGAGCCGCAGGAGCGGCGGCTGCAACGGCAGGTTCGGCTGGATTAGCTTGGCGCTTGGTAATCACTGGACTGTACATTTCATTCTCCTGCAGCTCTACATCTCGAGCGTTGATACTCTTTATTTGTCGCTTCGCATTGGCAGCTTGTCGTTCGTCCCATTCTAATTGCCGTATAAAAACATTTTAATACATTTAATTTCAATCAGTTTTAAATACCTTTAGAATCATCCTGTAGGACAGCTCCAATATCGTAGAATGCTGCCTGGGCCTCCTTGAGTCGTTCCAGACCATCCTTGGAGATAATGTCCGAAATCTCTGCATCGATTTCGTCTCGAGCTGCAGACGAGAACAAAACGGGTGTCCTTTGTGTGGGAATCTTTGAATCTCCTAAATGACGTACTCTTGGTTCCTCCTCGAGACTCAACAGTGTCTGTAGTTCAACCTCATCCTCGTTGGGCTTGTAAATACTAATTGTACTGCGAGTTTTGCGGCTGGTTTCATCCTTTTTCAGGCATACACTTGGTGCTTCTGGATCCTCGTACATGAGGCTGCGTACAAATCGATTTTCGGTGGGTCCCTGGATCAAAACTTCAAACGGTAACTTAAGTTTTTTGCAATTGCTTTTCATTGTTTCCACACAATTAGTTTCTGAAGAAGAAAACAAAAATAAATATTTAGTTTATTATATTTTTTAAAGCAGTGTATCCATAGGAAACACTTGGCGTACCCTCGTCCTCGTCGTTGTTGCACTCGCAAATGCACTCTTCACCGCAGTAGAATCCCATGCAGCCACAGTGTGAACACAGATTTTTGCAACTTTCCAGTTTATCGGCATCGTTTGAATCCATGAGCGGACCTCCAGATACGGCCACAATCGATAGTAAACCGACAAAAGCTACCAGCAAACAGCACAATTGCAACTTCTGCATTTCGTTATAATTTTCTGTTGACCAACACGTACTTTTAAATGTATAATTGTAATTGTTTGGTTACGCTTTAGACAGCTTTTGTTGGCAATGCACGAGGTGACGACGGTTTTATAGTCTTTGCGTTTGTCGATGAATGTTTATTGTTTTGATAATAACAAAATAGTGGATTAGACCCCGGATATTTTGATTTATCTGTTTGTGTACAATACAATTCATAAGTTCTGGTGTGTCGTCAACACACACACACACAAGCACTCTGTTTTGTTTTATATTACGTTGCATAAACAGCATTTTCGCATTTAAATAGTACAGTTATGAGTTAAATAATATGTAGTCGTAATTTTCTGTTGTTTTGAGTACGTTTTTAAAGGTGTTGTGTTCTTGAAAAAAAAATCAAGGAGCTAAAGGAATTGATATTTTAAAATAATTATATAAAAATAATAATTTATTCGATTGTGTACCAATAGGTCTTTTGAAAATCCCGTTTCATAAAAAAGCTACACTTACAATAAAGGTTTTTCAAAATCCTGCGTTTTAAAATCTCCTATCTCAAAATTAAACTTTTCAAAATCCGAGTTTATCAAAATACCGTGTATCAAACAGCACGTCTATAAAAAAATCCCGTGCAAGATAGTTTATTTTGATTCTAGAATATATTCAACAAATTTTTAGATTAATGATTATTTATGTTTATAGATAAGGGTAGCTTTGACAAGTCTGACTTTAGAAATCAATTCTTTTCAAATTATTTAAAATAAAAAACAGTTTCCCAAAAAATAAATAAATTATTTCATATTTTTAATATACATATATAAATGTGTTGTGAACTTTGTTTGTAAAAATATTTTTAGTTTCTTTTTAAAAAGGGATATAGAATAGATGAATTACTTTTAATTTCTTGAGGGATACTATTAAATAGTTGTGTTGAACGATAAAGATTACAGTTTGGAATATGTAGTAAATTGCTACTTCGAGTGTTGTGTCCGTGAACTTCAACAGGCAAATAATGCGAGTACTCAATAATTGTTTTGATTGACATAAACTGGTCCTGGTATAGGGCAACGGTTGGAGTATCATACTTTTTTTGTTACTGATTTGATGGCTTTATTTTGCAGTCTTTGAAGAGGTTTTATTATGACTTGTGATCCACTCGACCAAATTGGCAAGAGATACGTTAAATGGGAATATATATGAGCATAATAAATGTTTTTTAATGTGTCAGTATTAAAAATGTGTTTGAGATGTCTTATCAATTTGCTATTTATTTTTAGACTTCAGTATGTATTGTTTCGTTTCGCAATTAATATTATAATTTTTATATTTTAGGTCTAAATTGAAATCATTTTTTTTTAAATATTGTATAGTTTGTTTTCTTTTCTTTGATCAATAAAAGATTAGTATCGAAATATTGATCTAGGCGATTTAAGTCATTTTGCATTGGTTTTTACAGTTCATTTTTTACTTTTAAAGGAGTATACCATCACAATATCATCCGCATAAAGTTGCATTTTTCCGTCAAAACATGGGTAGCTAACTAAGAGCCTTGCGGCACACAGTAGTCAACTGATTTAATATCGCCACAATCATTGTCAATTTTAACATATTGTTTTCTGTTTAGTAAGAAATAATCAAATTAATTGAGTTTTTTCGAAAAAAAAGTATGGCTTCTAAAAAAGATTTTCTTAAATCAAATTTTAAAATTCGGATTTGAGAGCATTCATGATTTTGCGAGAATTGTAGTATTAAAATTTTGTTGGAGTCCTAACAAATAAAAGAACGACTCCACCGATAACATTTTCAGCACTCTTCTTTTTTTTAACAATAACACCAAGCGAAGAAGAGAGAAAAGAGATTTTGGGAGATTTTTACAAGTTATAGTTTGCCTTTCACTCTCCACTGCCCCAGGAACAATGCGACCTTAGTGGTCGTAAAAAAATATATTCAATTTATACGAAAAACAACTTCACACTAAAAAATATACTTTTAAAATATTTTTATTATTAAAAAAAATATATAATAAAAAAAAATTAAACATATTTTTATATGATACAAAAAAATTTCAATATTTTAAAAATATTGTAAAAGTGTGTTTTTAAGTCAGTGAAAAAGGTTTCTCAAAACAGGCTGAATCGATCAGTCTTAAATTTGTACACAAGGATAAATTTAATATATTTTTTTAAATTTAGTTAATTTTATTTTTTTTCAAATCCAATCGTTCAGGATTTTCGTAACACGTTTGAATCCAAATATCGTTTTTCAGTAATGCTAATCGAATATTACGCTAATTATATGAATCTTAATAATATATATATATATATAATTTTATGTTTCACTTCCTAATTTCTGATTGAAAATATTGTTTCGTAGGCGAAAGTTTGACAATATATATAATATATGATATTTAACGTTAAATATGTGACCCAATTCTCTAGATTATGTTTCCAGGGGGGCTATTCTCAAATCGTTTTTTTTATTTAGGTATATCTTAATCTACAATTTAGGTGTGATTTCAAACCTAATTTAAATATTTAAATTTCATACCTATATTTAGGTACAATTTTTAACCTAAATGTAGGTGTGCTATGAAGCCGTCCTAAATAAATTTCGGTACGATATTTTCATGTATTTTTTGAAATCATTTCGTACCTAAATATAGGTATAAAATTGTGAGAACGATTCGATGATAGTCCTCCTGCTGTAAAATTACCTAAGAATAAAAAAAATTGACGTTAATTCTCTTGATATTAGTAAAATAATGAACAGTAAATAACCGTCAGAAAAATATCCTGGCGGACGTTAAGTCTCCTGAGCATGATGCACATGGCAGTAATTAACTACCGTTAGGAAAATTGCCTGACGTTAATTCTCCTAACATTAATGTACAATCTAATATAGTGAATAAGCGTCAGGAAAAAATTCTCGTTAAGATGAAAGAAACACCCAGTAGTCAATTACCACCAGCTGCCTGATTCTCAACTTTTATGAGGGCATGAGGCCAAATATATTTTTTTAATTCCATTCTTCTTAAACATTAATGCCGGATTTCCACCTAGTGGCAAAGTGGTAAATAATATTAATGGCCCAAATACCCAATTACCCATTTTGTGAAAATGTAGCTCTTAAACATTTTCTTGAACAATACACTAACTGTCAAATGGCCAACCCGCAAAATAAATGGCCACATGTTGGTTCTTTATTCCTTAATGACCACCTTATAAACATTTTTATTTTAATGGCCAAGTAAATAGCCAAGAAAATGGATAATGTTTTAACTTAAAAATGTCCACTTGGCTACTAGGTGGAAAACCGGCATAAATAAATGAGCGACAGGCAAAAATGTAAAACATTGTAAAAATGATCTTCGCTTTATGATTTTGTTAAAAACGGCGTATAAAAACACGTAACTAAAAACCACGTAAAACAAAAAATATAAACTTAAAATAAAGCATTAAATCTAAAAAGAACGTAACATATAAAATCACGCAACCTAAAAAGAACTTAAGGCAAAAAATCGTATACTAAAAATCAAGTAATCTAAAATGCACGTAACATAAAAATAATTCGTAACAGTTTAGTTATACTGCGTTAAAAGGTAAAACATCTATAACCAAATTATATATACTTACACTGTCAATATTTCGGATCCTAGGATTTTTATGTTACGTGTTTTCGGTGCAGAACGTAACGTCAAGTTATTTGTAGCGACATATTATTTATCATTAAAACACGTAGCTTCAAAAGCATGTACCGCCAATAACACGCAACGTTAAAAGCAAGTTTCATCAAAGATATTTATCTCAAAACTAAAAAAATGGAAATATTTACTGTGAACATTTTGACAGTTGTTCTTGTATAAAACGCTTTTATGGATAGTGTATTTTCAAATGGGGGACGTCATAAAATTACACTGATACAAATCAATTTGATGATACGTGCTTGTGATGGTAAGGGTTTTTAATGTATTTTTGAATGTGTGACGTCATAAATACACTGCTAAAACTCGATTTAATGGTACGTGTTTTTGATCGTACGTGCTTATGACGCTACATGCTTGAGATGGAACGTACTTTTGATACATGCTTTTGACGCTATGTTTTTGACGTAACATATCGCACTCCGTGTTTTTATGTTACTTGGTTTAAGGATTGCATGATTTGATGTTGTATGTTTTTAGATTAAAGGCTTTTTATTTTTTGTATTGTTTTACGTGATTTTTAGGTTACGTGTTTTAATGTTAAATTTGTTTATGCAGTATATAATTGCATCCATTAATGCTCGTTCTGAAAAGTTCAGAATCCAGCAGCAGAAATAAAACATTACAGTATTGAAAATTCACGTATGCCGATAAAAGCCGCTGGAGAATTATGCACAAGACCGCGCCATTCTTACAAAGCCTTGAATACGTTGACGATTTATGCTTTCTACCTGAACTGTATGAAGATGCTTCTTCAATGCTGAAAAATGAGTAAAAGACAGTTATTTGCATGAAACGGTGAGAAAAGAAGCCACCAGGAAGCAAAGCAAAAGGCCTCGTGCCGATACGATTGTCTTGGGGTGATAAAAGTTAGTCATATACAGTTTTTTTGCGTAGTGTGAAGACTGATCGAAGTCTAGCAAAGTTAGGGAAACGCGTGACCAAATAAGAATAATAAACTCAATGAATCAGGAGACAATACAGACGTATTAAAAGACGCCATTCGAAAGGAACTTCGGTGGTAAAACAGATGAAAGGACACTCACACAGAGAACCATGGTAGAACTAAGGTACATTGATGAAATAACATCCACGGAGGACGTAAGCTCGCCATTCAAAGCCCAACTGTGCAAAGAAGAATTACAAAGTTTTTCAAAGTGCTCTCTCCATCTGTTGAGCTGTTCACTATCCATGGACAATGGGTTACCGCTTGCATCTTTAACGGGATGCCTTGTGTTTGATTTGCGGGTCGTGAGCTCTTTCGTTATTCGATAGAGCTCCCCATGCCTCCCCAGTCTAGCTGCTGCTTCTGCTGATGTTGCCAGCCGGCTGACAT
>JAAAKO020010764.1:0-17812 GCA_010015015.2 Bolitophila cinerea | reverse complement strand
GATGGGCGTTCGAAGGGTATTCAAGTTATAGCCAATTTGTATGACATTAAATTAACGTCTTAGACATTTGAGATTTACGACGAATTAGGTATAAAATAACGACTAAAACGAAGTTGGTGATTTTCTCATTATTTTATAAGTTCTGAGGCGTTTGTAGGAAGATCAGCATCGGGCTGCATTGCCAAAAGCCCTAAACACAATTATGAGGCTGTAATTCTCAGTGCCAGCTCTAATTAGCTATTTAAATGAACGAGTTTTATCATTCAACTGAATTGTTTTCTCTTTCGACGGTGCTGGGTATCAATATAAAACCGGAACAACTTTTTTTTGAATTGACATTTCAAAACGAGTCACGGTTTTGAAAATGGTCTTCTCTAGCAGGCCAAAAGGTACCTAAAATTCAGGCTATATAAACTTTTAAGTTCATTTAAAGTAGGTTGAGTTCCTTCAAGTTTACAGTAACATTTTTGTCATATTTTGTATCTCTAGGACCTTAACTTGCATCGCTGTTGTGAACAAAAGCCAAGGTTATTGTAGAGTACATTTAAAGTACCTAGAGTACGTAATTTTACATAGTCCTTTTAAAGTACATTTAGATTAGTTGGGGTACTTAATTGTCCAAAGTTCTTAAAAAGTACATTTAAAGAAGCTTAAATATAATTATTATAGCCAAGTTTGTAATATACTCAAAAGATGGCAAATAAATACTAAACACAGACTGTTTTTATAATTCGCTAGAACTATTTTACAAAACAAATAATAAGAAGATATGCATTGATTCTGCATAGTAAAATGCAGCTTAACGGTAAGCACTTGGGTTTTAGATTCGACATTCGCATGTTTGAAACTCAAGGTGAACTTAATAGTGTACTTTGGATTTAAAACAATTTAAATAGAAGTTAGCAGATGCAGTACATTTAACGGTACCTTTAACCACAAACGGTAACTTAAATGGACATTTAATGGTTCTTTATTTTTATGGTATTTAAAGTACTTTAATTTTGTCCTTTTTTGGCGTATGATATATTTAAAGAACCGTAAAAATGCGGTTGGCAAATATTCTTTAAAGCATAATGTAAAGTGCTAAATGGCGAATGGTCTACTAGGGAATTACCGCTCTCTAAAAAATGTAGGCGTTGACCAAATTTCTTATTGGAACTTCTGGCAGAATCGCAGTACCAGCTGCATCGCTCGGGCTTTTGAATCATCAAAGATCGCATTTTATATAAAGCTTAAAGTATCTAGTGCTTCGAGTATTTCATAATAAATAACGTCTACCTTGCACTTACTCACAAGTACCTAAACTGAACATCACTACTGCCGTGTCAAAACGACGTTGAAAATGCTGTAAAGAAGACACACGAAATCAATTGTGGCCGATTTTAGTAGTTACAGGTTTTGTAATACTTGTTTTAAGCGGATTTTTTTTTCAATATCACTCAACATACTCCCTGTACAGTAATGAGATTCACATATAAACTTGGTTGTCATCAGAGCGTTGTTTTAAGCGTTTTTTTCAATCACGTCTCACAGAATCTTTACAGGGACCGTATTCTTTTTTAAAATTACAAATATAACCCTTAATGAGCTGCTTAGACTAAAAGTTATTCTCATAATATTAGTCATTTCCTATTTCGGGGATATTTTATAAAAAAAAAATTAGTGGCTCCCTCGTATGTACTGAGTCGAACATCATGTTTTAGGGAGAACCTTTTTTTCATTTGCTAACATTCAGTAGTGTCCTCTGCCAAAAAAATATATTTGAAGATGTATATACAATAAAGAAATGCCTGTAGTACAAGTCTATGGAAGCGATCGAGTCTAATCGACTGAGTTTTCTTACCCAAGTCAAAAAATCTGTAGTCTGTGTAAAAAAAGGTTTGGTCGAAAGAAAAGACTCTTAATTCAACTCGTTCGTTCTTAAAGACTTCATTACTAGTTTTTAATTTAAAAAAGGATTGAGTGTAATGGGCGACATATGAGGAGTCTATTGGTTTTGAGCACGTTCCCTAGAATAACTAGCATGGCTTTTATTTTTTTTTTATTTTAAAACTCCTCTCCTCTTAATTAACAATTGTCTTTATACACATAAAATTCTTGAAAAAACATTTTTTTATTTAAAAAAAAAACGATTTTATAAAATATCTATTTATTTTAAGAAAGCTAAAGCTTTTGTGAATTAAGAATATATTTGATATTTTTAAACTTATATATCACGTTCGGTTAAAAAGTATTGTTTTTTTTGATGTCATCAACAACAATTAACATTTTCAACAATCATTTTCTTTTTACAATTTTTATTTTAACTTCACTTGGTATATATAACCATCGATACATTTTTCGACACCTTTTTAACCCAAATCTACTAATCAGATCCTGCTCAATCTTGGCAAATAAACTCGTTTATACGGGACTTACAATTTTTTTTTTTTTTTTAAATAACAAAAATGGCAAGCTTTTCAACGTGAATTGCATCTCAAGGATTTAAATTAGGGCTTTAGATTTAGGGTTTCGTCACCAGTCCTTTTTTAAAAACCATTATGAATATTTAATACTAGCAGTCTAATAAAATTAAACCATTTTAAAATTATTTCCAGGCACATCTACGCGAAAGCCGCGCATGAATCTGGCATTGGCCGCCCAGCAGGCGGTCACGCAGCCCGGGGCATCTGGGGTGCCAAATGGCACCGCTACCAATCCGAAGGCACCGAAAACGGCACGCAGCAAAAACAAAAGCAAAAAGTATCCGGCTCGCTTGAAGAACGTCGACCGGTCGTCCGCCCAAACGCGGGAGGTGACTGTGAATTCGGTCACCGTTGTTATAACAGAATACAAGCCGAAGCCGATGGCCACTCGCCGGGAATCCAGTGAGCAGTCGCTCAGTGAAAGCAATGATTCTCGTAGCTAATTCAGCAGTAAAAAAATATAATTAAAACCAATTAAATATCGTTTGCATCGACGTGTTGGTCTCTTTGCGTGTGTGTGTGTGTTTTATTTGCACGCACATTGCAAATATTATGTTTGCCCGCCAAACGCTATACAATGGAATGCGAGACCAACACGCACATATATATACATTTATATATATATATATTTATAAATATATAACATATTATTATATGTTATATGTGCATCACAAGTTATGCACTATTTTTAATGTAGGAATATATAAGCATATATATTATATACATATATGTATAAAATGGTGTGATAATAAATTATTAACTCTATTATATTCTCAGTAAGGCTGCTGCAAATCTGGCAACACTACGGTTGTCGGCCATTGAATGTAAACCAGCTATACCCGCGCTGTTGTTTCGAGATGGTTTTTTTTCTCGCGTTCATATAAATCTATATATGTGTGTGTGTGTGCACGTGTGCGGGCTCTAAGCAAACCACTGCCATAACAGACAAAATGATTAAAATACTTAAAATACAAAAAGACACACAAAATAGGAACTGCTCATTAATTCGATTTTTTTATTTAATATTTAACTTTAAAATAACATGTGCGATACAAAACGAGGCGACACCGTCAATGTCCGCACGCTGACACCACTGGCGTGGCGTAGGGGTGGTGGGACATTGCACGGTTGCGTTCGTTCTTTAGGGTAAATTTTTATATGTATTTTTTTATTCTACTTTTTTATATACTACGCATACACAATAACAACACAAATATTTATTATGTTGTATACTAAAGCAATAGAGCTACACGTTTTTTTTATTATACTGATAATTTATATTATATTTCTTAAAGTACGTAATATAAATAGAAGCGTTTAGATTAAGATAACTCTGTGTAAACATAAACGTAATTTGTATAAATGTAAAACTAAAATAAAGTTTCGTTGCTGTAAAATGGATTGTGTATATGTTATATGTTGTGATGTTTTGCAATTATTTGTGAGATTTTTGGCACAATTCCAAGGAGTAAGGTAAGTAATTAGATTTAACCTTAAAAAATATAAGCCATAAAACTTGTGTTTGAGGTTTTATGGAAAAACTAAATAGTTGTTACGCCTTAAAATACATAGATAAAACAAGCTTTTAAGATGAGGCCAAAATAAATAATAATAAATTCTCAACCCTTTTTTTCGAATATGTATTATATTACTAACTTTGTCCACACCTAACTTTTTTTGGGCAGCAAAGGGTTAAAAGTAAAGAAGCAGATATATTTTTTGAAAAAGTACTTAATCTATAGTGTCTCTTAAATTTTAACCCCTTTTACCCAATTAATGGTTTTGACCATATTTGGTCATCTTCTAATGAGAGTTTGGAGAAAATTTAATAGAATGCATTGTCATCGACAACAAGCCAATGAGTCAAGTGTCAGTAGTGTCAGTAGAATCCAAGCAAGCAAGATCACAGACACGCGAAACTAATATAAAGAATTTAAAAATGGACTATGGACTATGGCCTAACAATTTGGCATGGTTCCGATTGTGATACTTGTACCCATCCCATATATAAAAAAAGATTTTACCAAACTAACTACATTTTCAAAAAGCTTTTTTTATCTTTTTTACCTGTGGCTATATGAGATATTTAAAAATATCAACAATTGGCAAACCTGACAAAATTAAACAAAAGAGGAATTTCCGAGACACAAAAGTGTCTTATACTCCCGGCTATCCAATAAACATATATATACTAATGAACATTATATACTTTTAATTATACAAGTAAAACCAATATTAGCAGCACATTTTTATAAGGAATGAGATCGAAAAAATGTTCTAACTTTAAATTGCCCTAACTTTGAAAACCCTTATCTAATTATAAAAATTCGAACAGTTTTAAAAAGTAAACACAAATAATTCGGTTATTTTTGTTTGTAAAAATCTGCCAGCGCCTCCGGTAACCCGGCCATTAGCGCCTTTATGATGGGTTCTGAGACCTTCTTGCTGACTGCATTCCATTTATTTCTGAAATCTTTCTCGTTTTTGGATTCCTTCTTTGTTTTCTTCAATTTTGTTTTGATCACAGCCCAATATCTCTCAACAGGCCGAAGCTCTGTACAATTTGGTGGGTTGGCTTCCTTTGACACTATGTTGATGTTATTGTCTTTGCACAAATTGAGGGACATTTTGCTGTAGTGGCATGATGCTAGATCTGGCCAAAAGATAGTAGAAATTCTGTGTTTTCTAATAAATGGCAGCAATCTTTTCTAAAGGCACTCTTTCACATAAATTTCACCAATTATAGTGCAAGTTGCTACATGACGACTATGACTTCTTAGCCCACAAGTGCAAATCGCATGCCACACGAGAAACTTCTTGTGGAACTTTGAATTTTGTTTTGTTCTAAATTGTTTCTCGGATTTTCCTCGTTCTTTTGCGGTATAATTCTCCAAACCTGGCAATTGGGAGAATATTGAAAACACATAAGTTTCATAGTACATAACACATCAATCAATTTTTGAAAAATATCTGACTTCAACTTTTTAGCTCGGCGCTGTGCTTCTTTGTGGAATTCCTGTAAGGTACTGACTGAACTTTGTAAGTTTAAAGGCCCGCAGCTGCTTTGATTTTGCGAAATAAATACTCGCTGCAGCTTGCTTTAGCAGCCAATATCCGGATTCTTCTCCAACAAAGCAACGATTTTCTTCGACTTCTGTGGGCATACGAAACCTTCTTTCTTCCAGAACCGATTTTCCTGGCAACGTTAAAGTCTCTATCAAATTCATTTAGAACATTTGATACCATTTTTTGTGAAACTTTTGCCTTGTTGACAATGGTTTTTCTGACTCCATCGCGGATTTTCTTTAGAAAATCGAACAATTAATTCGCATCTTTTTACTTCCGATGTCATAACTCAAACTAAAGTTTACATAGCGGAAAAATTCTAACATCAATTTATCAGAACTTCTTTAACGTAAGGTAAAACAAGATAAAGCTGTCATTTCTTTTAATTTTTTAATTACAATCAACTAAAAATAATTCGGATATCGTAATAGGCCATTTGGGATAGATTTGAGGAAATTTGCATAAATAGGTTTGTTCTCCCGGCGTAATTAAATTAAAAAAATCAGGGATGCAATAATTTTACACTCAGCTGTATTATAAATTTCAATTCTCTACGACTTAAGGCTTAGGCCCTGATACAAGATGACGGAAGTGTTATTAATTAAAATTATTACATAATTTATTTCCTTTTTAATTTTTATATATTTATTTAATTTCGTATATGGTTATAACATATATGGGTATATGAATAATTTCATATGCCGACGGTACCCGGTCCAAATTCTTGCTCTGATCCCTACATAATTTATATTTTGTCTCTATAGAAATTTAATTAATAAATGGTTGGTTGGCTTAATAAGCAATTTGAGATTGTTTTGGATTAAGTACCTCAAAAAATTCCAATTGGAAGTTTTCTATTTTTTTCCTTGTTTACAGAAAAAAAAAGAATTTTGTAAAACAGAATTTAAAATCCCTAAAAAAATGAGCCAAATACTATCGTGACAAAACATTTTCTGGACATAATTATAAGTCAAACAGTATTCGATTTTTTTTTAAATATATTATTGTTGTCCGGCTAAAGTAAGCGGTAAGACTGACCACATGGAGGTCCTAAGCATAATTTTTCATACCTCGTGTCTTTCTATAATTTCTTGGGTATTATAGGTTTGCATTTTTTTAACCCTATTACCACCAGGTTGTGACTGTCTATTTCTGTGATGAAGAATATGGTGCTCCAAAACATAGCTTTATAAGTTTGACATGCAAACAAGCCAACAGGCACTAAAATGGAGGTAAAAAAAGTGCCAAAACCCATAACCACGTCAAAGTCGCTCAAAAGACAAAAGTTTGCTCATAGTTTTCATCGAAAATCATGGTGTTGTTCACTCGGAATTTCTTAAGATGAAAACAATGAATCAAAAAGTTTACCAAATGATTTATGAACATTTGACAGAGAGAGTATCCGCCGAAAAAGACCAGAATTGTAGCAAAACAACTCTAGGATTTTGCACCACGATAATGAATCTCACAAATCCATCCTCGTGAGTGACTCTTTGTACAAAAACGCTATCGTATCCAGATTACAGACCTTACCGGTTTTTCCAGACAATTCGTAGAAAACAATTCATTGATAACAGTTTGTAGAAAAAATTCGTAGAATACAATTCATTGAAAAACAATTCATCGAAAAACAATTCTTTAAAAAACAATTCATCGAAACATAATTAATCGAAAAACAAATCATCGAATATCAATGGTCGAATCACAATTCATCGAAAAAGACTTCATCAAATAACAGTTTCTATAAGGCTATTTAGCATATGGCTGGTGGAATTTGGATAAAATTTCGTTTCTTGGGCCCTGTAGACGAAACCCTTTCTAAAAATATATGACTTCCTCCCTGAGTATTTCCATCAGGCTATTTGGCAAATGGATGGTGGGATTGGGATGAAAGTTCATTTCTAATGTCATGAGAGCGAACCCTTTCTAAAATTATATGACTTGCTCCCTTAATATTCCCATCAGGCTATTTGGCATAGCATATAGCTGGTGGGTTTAAGATGAAAATTCTGCGGTCATGAGGACAAACTCTTCCTAAACAAAATCGGGTGGATTTTTATGTGAGTTCCCTCGCCTCTAACGTAAATTAATAAAATCGGGTGGTTTTTTATGTAAATTCACTCGCATCTCACGTAAATTAAAAAAATCGGGTGGTTTTTAGCTTGTTTTTCGACGAATTTTCGATGAATTTTGATTCGATAAATTGTAGTCTACGAATTGACTTTCTCTCATTTGTTTTCTACGAATTGTCTTTCTACGAATTGTTTTCGATGAATTGTCCGTAAATCATCAATATGACCGGACAAGTACAGATAAATCATCATGTGACGTTTTCCTGATTTAACCACTTCGTAGGACAATTTTAAAGGCGATTCAAGACATACAAACAATCGCCGTGAAATTTGAAGGCGATCCCAAAATATACATTAAAAATTAAAAAGGACTAATTAATGAATAATTGATTTATGTTTGTTTTTTTTAGTGTTAGATGTATTTTGAAAAGCTCCATTTGTATCCATAAAATTCCGTAAGCAACTGAAACTATCAATATTGAAATTGTATTTCAATCTTCAAAGAATCAATCGCTCTGGATTTATTGAAACTAAGCGATTACATAACACAATTAAAGTTAAACATCGTTTATCGTTTATTTATAAAGTATGTGTTCATACGTTTGAATAAAATATATTATGCAAATTATATGAATAATAATTATTATATATATTATATTATTATTATAATTTCATTTAAAATTTATGTTTTAACTCCTATTTTCTGATTGAAACAAATAGTCAATAGGTAACAGCTTGTCACTTAAAAGCGAAACATAAATGTTATAGTGAATCTCTTTAAATCAATCGCTGTTGAAACTTTTGCTTTTAAAAACGGAAACATTTTTTTGAATAATTGATTTAAAATTTTAATATTGAGAGTTTAAATTGCTTATGGTATCTTAGGGTTATCATAAAAAACTTGTTTTTATAACGTTGATACCGTCGCTTACATTATCTGAAATATAAAAAAGAAATACTAATACTAAAATGGTAATCATTTTAATAAAAATACGGAAACTTTTCTGAACATTTTCTTGGAATTCATTTGGACGGGTCAAAAGTTTTAAATTAAAACGAACTTTTTAAAATATAATAACCATTCAATTCTAAAGAAATTATTGTTGATTTGTTCTGAAGTTTAATATTTTTCATATTTATTTCATTTACTGATTGTTGACTTTGATAAAAAATAAAAATTCTTATGTTTTTAGTGGATTATTGAATTAGTTTTTAAGAATGTATTTTGTATTTCAAGCAATTCGCAAAAACCATGACAAATATTTGTGCTGGGCACCTTTTTTGAGACAGCAGGACACATAGCTGAATCAGAGACTATCCCAATTTTTCGGGACGTCTGATGAGAAGCCTTCATTTTTAAGTGTTTTGACATTATTTAATAAAAATTCCCATAATATTATAATATTACATAAATTTATAGAAATCTTTCATTTAGTTTTAGTATATGTATAATAAAATATACATAAATAAAATACATAAAATATGAATATGAAATTGCATTTTATATACAATCATACATTTACTATATATAACTTATCAAATGTTGTTTTGTAAAGCGCGTTATCACAATATTTTAGTGTTTATAGAATAAATAAATATGCATATATACATACGTATACATGCGTATATATGCGCAGATCCATAAACATGCAGGCACACACACACACACACACATGCGTAAATATGTCAAACAAATAAAAACAAACACTGGTATCTCATGGTTACGTCAAGATATAAGATAAGATTTATGTATATAAACGGCGTTTTACGTTTTGTTTATATGTCGAACGGTGTAATCTTGAGCATTTTGTTTGTATAGTGTATTTTTGTACTGTATATATATATAATTATATATATTGCGTTCAATTGCACATACTTGACTTTTGTATATATGTGATTATACAATGTACATTCAGGATACACACACATAGAATTAAAAGTATGTATGTATGCAAAATTACTACCAGTAAATAAGTACTATGATGCAGACTATATATTAATAATATTAAATATACTATTATACCGGTGTATAAGTTTATCACTGAGGTTATAAGCTTGTGACATCCGTCTGCGTTCTGTGTCTGTACTAAATGCATATTGCATACTATATATATTCTATATAATTATTATATTTATTTCAATTCTCTGTATGCAATTGTGCATGCGCATTGTGCATTAGGGTTGTCTAAATTATAATGGATTCACATGTAAAATGGTAAATATTAAAAAAATACATTTTGATTATGTTTTTTTAAGATTTTGATGTGTGCACGTAAAACTGCACTGTTTATAAAAACAATAACATTTACAAATTATTGTATCTTTATAAATAGAAAAAAAAAATGAAAATTGGTTCAGTATTTTATAAGATATCATTATTTCAACGTATTTGTAATTTCTATCTCAACAATATATCGTTTTTTTTGTTAAGGTGGAGCATTAGGCACTTTCATTTTGATATAAATCAAAATAACCAAAAACCCTTTTTATTTATTAATAATAAATTATAATTTTTGAGATACTAATTTTTCAATAATATATATATATATATATAAATGCACAAAATCAAAGCAAATTTTACTGTTTAAACAACCCTAAGTGCATTGGCCAAGCCGCAATGTTAACAACTGATGCAATTTGCCAAACTCGTGCCTAACCTTACCTAATATTTACAAATTTAAATTATATCATTTTTTTTAGAAAATTTCACATTTGGTTGAAAGCTTTTCTTCCAATCCCAATTTCTATTCAAAAAACCGGAGTGGACTATACTGATTCTATGATGTTCTTTAAAACAATTAGTTAATGCTATGGATCACAATCATATCAAATCTGTATATATGGACTTCACTGAATGGTTGTGCTGTACCACTTTATTCCGAATCCTACTCAACCCATCTGTATTCTGGATGTATCGTCAATACAAAACACAAATCTAGTATTTTTTGAATATTATAAGCAGAGTTTTGTAATACATGAAAAAAAGATTATTTTTTATTTGGTTCTATTATAATTATAGTGCAAAGATTTTCCAGTGAATGCATTTTTTTTTTGTTTATTGATGAAGCTTTTAAATAAATCGATACAAAGTTTTACCGATATTTATTTTTTATTTTGAACCATTTAAAAAACGTAAATAAAAATTCCGTTTTAATATAATATAAAATATTGTACGGAAGTATTAAACGAAAAATTATATAGATCTACATGAAAATCGGAAAGACTCTCAAAAGCATTCTATTATATTTAGTTGTTCACATTTTTTTAATTAACAAATTTAAAAAAAAATGTATTATGTAAAACAATTCGGTCAACATATTTTATAATTTTGAAATTTTATTGGTGAAATATAAAATAATAATTAACTAATTAGTTGTTAAACATATTTATTTAGGGTCTAAATTATTGAGCAACTGGAGTTAAAACCTTGTTATAAACATAAAATCAGTTTCTAGCGAAATAAATTGAAAAAACATTACAAAAATTATAAATATTCAATGAAAAATTGTCATAAGACTTACAAATTTAAAAATATATTCCAAAACTGCTGGAAAGTATTAAATATGTTCTATTCTGTGAAATAGAATGGTCTTTCTTGTTTATATACGTTTATAATTATATGAGTTACAATATATAATTAAAAAATATTTTAAAATATATATTTAATATATTTTAAAGTGTTTATAGATACCTTATCTTATTATACATTTTTAATTTAAAAAATAACATATGTTTTGAGTTTATTCAATTATTAAACTCATTTTATCTCTTTTTATTAATTTATTTGTATTTTGTCATTTTAATTTTAAATTATTATATTTCTTAAAAAAATATATTCAATACATTAAATACAATGGCTATATGGCTATTGCGGATAACTCATGAACCACAGATTACAGACCTTACCGGCTTTTGCGTAAATCGGAGAATCCGCGGGACAGCTGTCGCCTCCCGGTTGAAAACTAGTGGCTCTCGCGGAACACACGCATGCCAATAACTGATGATCCAACGCCCCCAGGCCCATGGGGTTAGAACTAATTACCTTGTCGACAGATTCTGCATCGATTCAGCCATTTTTAGTGTTTTTTTTTGAGGATGCCTACGAACTGGTCTTGGCTATAATATCAGAGCCCTATAAATCCCAAAGACCATTATGTGAGCTGGTCAATGCACTGAGAGATACAAGTGGTCCTGGCGATGTTGCAGGTGGACATAGAGGAGTAATACTTGGAATAAACAAGCTATAACATCTACTTCATGCCATCAGGGTAAGAAAATGTCTGATTGTTAAAAAAAATCTAAATGAGTTCTTACTTTAACTGCAATAAAAATGTGAATACAAATTGATAATAAGGAATAAGATATTGTAAGTAGCATGGGTCTATATCTATATATAAATCTCCTTTACAATGTATTGAGCCCACCACCATCTAAGGAAATGTAGAATCTTGTGGAATATTGTGAGAAGCAAAACTCAAGCTCCTAATCACAGTAGATATAAACGCCCACCACATATGTTGGAACAGTAATGATACAAATAACAAACGTCAAACAGTCTTTTAGAATTCTTATCGAAAAAAAGCTATAATAATCGAAACAAACCGAGATTCAACAATAACTAAACTAGTTGTTTTGCCAAAATTCATTACTACTTATTGAATTTAATATTGATTCTTTTAAAAAAATCGACAAGTGAGGTAATCCGTAATCCCAGAACGAAATAGTGTGGGAGCCAACAGAGAGTAGAGTCGCGTTCTCAGCGATTGTAACAGAAAGTTACCACATGGTGACCTTGCAAATTATGCGACCACCTGGCATTTCATTACCCCAGCGGCCACTCGCCAAGGTGGCATATGGGAAGCAGGTGTTAAATCAGTGAAACACCATCTGCGACGTACTATCAGTGCTCACAAACTGACGTCAAATGAGATGTACACGGTTTTGACACAGATCGAATCTTGTTTAAATTCGCGACCAATCGTCCCGATATCTCAGGATACAACCGAACTTGAAAAACTTAATCCAGATCATTTTCTCATTGGATCTGAGAATGTTGTTAGTCATCTAGATAATCGTTTAACTACGCCCACATCATGGCCATTGGGACGAGTTATCGAAGTACATCCAGGATCAGATGGCTTAGTTCGAAATGTTGTCATCAAAACCCAAAAATCAACCTAAAAGATAGTACAGCTTCACCGTCCGTGAGAGACCGATTCAGAACAACAATTTTAACTCCAATGCCCGGAATAGGTTTTCCAGAGTTTGTATCGTTAAATTGGGTTTTTCCAGTTCCCATTGTGCAAATGCAGGTGCATTTTTCTCTTTGGACCCCTATTCCAAAAGGGGGACTATGTTCACATTTCTAATAAAATGTTACTTGTTATAAAACCAACATAGTTTTCGTGGTTTTATTTCATAATAATTAAACTTCACTTTGATTTCATTCAATAAAATATATTTAAAATAAACAGAAGCTTTTTAATTAATTTTAGTCATAGTTTGTACATCAACTAACTACTGAAATATTTTCAGATTATCGTGCTATTTTTTTTGTAATTTTTATATATATAAAACCATATAATTAGTTTCACTTGCATTTTGGTTGTGGACACTATTTAAGCGGCGAAAAGCTTTGATTCATAATTCTTGGGTTCGAAACTTTTTTTTTAATTAGGCATTGATTTTTATTCTTTATTTTGTTTTAAGTGGTTTTAAATATAAGTCTGCGTCGTTTTAAATAGATTTTTGATTGATTGAAGATTTTTTTGTAATATCGCATTGTTATTAAATGTAATAATTAATATCTACACGAGCAATAAAAGTTTTTTTTAGAAAGTAAAACTAAGAGGATATTATTTAATTTACATTTTGTAATTATATTATTATCTTGTATTGGTTTTTATATTATAGAAAATATATAATGGGGCCTATGCTGAGAATTGTCAAACTGCATAAGCTATGTATTATGATGCGCTGATTTTCAAGATTTGGTATGCTCAAAAATGTCAGTAGGCATAATACACCCCACTAGCCTTCATCGAGTTTTTTCAGATAATAATCCGGTAAAAAAGTGGTTATTTTTCGACTATTTATCGGGTAAACTGCATACATCGCGTGAATGCTTTCATTGAGTTTTTCGTCGTACTAGATTGAATAACAAAATCCACTTTTTGTAGTACTCGATATTTTCGCCAGGTGTCAGCACTAGAATTATCAAAAAAAAAAAATTTTTTATGAGATACTGTTAAACAACTTGTGATTTGTTGCTTGTTGCTCCGGGACCTCACGTGATTGTTCCCAGAGTCTGAAAAGGCCGCAACTAGAATGTTGTGTAAAGCCTGAAATATTTTTTGGATGAAACATTATCACATATTTATATTATATTGAATACAAATCTTACCTCGAATCTTACCAAGTTTTTAATGGCACATGCATATGTGGTCTATCGTCGATAAGCTCCTGTGTGTTTTGAAAAGCACTGAACGACACGAATAGACAAAAGAAAAAAATAAAATGTTCAATGAAGGGTAATAATGCAGTATGCAACACGTGTGGTGCTTGATGGTGGTGTTTTATAACCAACTCCACGTATTTTTAATAGTAAATCTAATTTTAGTACTGCGTTTTACAAAAGTGGTAAAAAATGGCTAGTGGGGTAGACTGCAACCCACTTTTTTCCAGTTTTTTCCGATTATTTTTTTTTTGGGTTATCGGTAATTTATCGGATATTCTGTATACATTAGTTAAACGTTCAACGAGTTTTTTGTCCGTACTAGATCTTTTTCTACAAAACTCACTATTAGTTTGTAAAATTGACACGATTAAAACCGTAAACTAATGTATGCAGAATATCCGATAATAAAAATGCTGTATATTTGGAAAATATATCAATGGCGTCAATGAACGACAATATTGCAATTTAAGTGCAGCATTACTGTCAAAAAATGGCGGTAAATGATTGCACGCGTTTCATTGTAAGTTTTGCTGTCAATGATATTGCAATTCGTTTACACTATTTCCATTTTATTGCTTTGAAACTTATTGACAATTGCATTATAATCAAAAAGTTCTTGGATGTGTTCATATTTCAGTAGTATTTCGGAATTTCAAAAAAAATTTTGTTTCCTATTCAATAAAATAATGTGGAAGTCGTCAGAAGCCATTTGGGGATCATTTTGGAGCTTATCCAAAAAAGTCTTTTTGCCATTCTGTAAAATAACTTTCTAAACAAATAAAAAAGTTTAGGTGGAAATTTCAAATTATTAATGGTTTCCAATTCAATAAAAATAATTTGGAAGTCGTCCAGAGCCATTTGGGGATCATTTTGGAGAATAGTTATAAACAGTTGTTGGCATCCTGTAAAATAACTTTGTTACCAAACTAAAAAGTGGAAGTGGCCATTTCTTATTATTTATTTATCCTTAAAATAACCCTTTTTAATCCGGTAAATTTCACAGAAGGAATTGAATCGATACGTTTATTACTTTATCACCATCACAACGGAGGACACATCCCCATAAACAGAGAATAAATGAATTATAAATTAAATCATAATTTCATCTTCATTTTCTTTTTCCGATTGATCATCTTGATGATCCAAAGACTGTTCTTCTGCTTCCACCGATGTTCCACTTGAATTCTCATTATTTTCATTATCTATACTCAAGTAGTCATCAATTGGAAGCATTTCTTCATCATTCTCAAAAGAAACACTGTCCGCATTTACAATCACTTGTTCATATTTCAAGTGTTGTTTTGGTCCAATTGTTAATTGCTTGCAATTACTCATCATCATATAAATCCAGCGTGCCAGGTTATCACAAATTCGAATGTAACATTGGTCGACTGGAATTTGCGAGGATCGAATAATCAGATCCTGTTTGGTAAACTTGCACAACTTTTGCAGTATCACATTCGAGATCATTTCAACAACACGATTTAAGTTAGACGATGAAAACGAACACAGAAAATTGGTCATATTGGAAAATATCAGTTTCATTGAGTCCAGAAACTGTGTCTTTTTCAGTTTTTTTATTCGTTTCTTTAGCGCCTGGATTTTACGCTTACGTTTTATTTTGTTACAATTGCTGTGCCTTTGCTTTTGAGTGAAAAACTCAGCGGCCAAATCAACGTTTACATAGGCTCGATCGAGCAGTGCCGACCGACAATTGTCCACGTGCTGTGGATCCAAAACAGCTGCGAAATTTGTCCAAGTCTCTAAGACTCTGCTTCGTTGTGGCTTCGCCAGTTCGGTGAGACGGTGTGTTGCGCAATGGATGGATCTTTGCTCCCAGTATGGCATTTTTGGTTTCTTTAGACGTATCTAATTAAATTTTAACTTGCATTATTTTTAATCGTACATATGAACACAATATTAATATGTATATACTTTACCGGTTTTGGCTTTGCCAGTAGATTTATATGCTCTTGCCGGTCCATTGTCTCCCTTGACTGTATAACAACACCGATGTGTTTGCACGGTAAATATTTCGGTCTCTTAGGAAACACAACTTTCCAGACTTTTACTACTGGACACATGGGTTTTTTAACTTTTCTTTTTTGCAATGGTTTGACTGTGTCTAGCTTATCGTCACATGTGTTACATCCAACTTTTTTAGAAAGCTCTTCACCTCGGCGGATCTCATCGATAACCGACCAGTTTGGATTTGCATTAGTTGTTGGTAAACGAACATTTTCTGTAGATGTGCCTTTTGATTTAAACATGCTAAACATAAAATTTTGTTTGTTTCATACAAATGATAAATCGAAACTGATTTTTAATACTAAATTGACATGTAAAATACAACATGATTATTATGGTTTTTATAGCTTTGAAATTAACTTAAGTTTTCAATTTATCGGGAAAAAAAATTAAAGGTATTTTATGGAGTTTGTCTTATTTATTTTATCATAATATCCTCGTTGTAATATATTTATAGTTGTGGAGAATCTAAGACGATTGACACATACACATATTTTTAATTATTTTTTTAAATTTAAACCTAAAACTTATGATAAAAATTGTGTAAATATTTGTTATTTTTTGGCATTTTGTAGCGTTCACCAAATAAAACAATATAATTGCATTTATTACTTTTAAATTATAATAATATATTATTTATTAAATTACCAGCCTTACTTTCCTCAATATCTTTTGAATATTTCATGTAACTTTTAAAAAAAATATATTTTAACTAATTCACAAAAATGTACTCTAGCAAAAATGGATGTGCTCTAAAACAAAAACTTTGTGCTCTTATAAATTAAAAAAATGTTCTTTGAATAATTGAAAATGACCCTCTAATTAATTCAAAGTCCTATCAATAATTTAAACGTGCTCTAATATTTATTGAATGTGCAATGCAGAAAACAATTTGTTTGATAAAATATATACACCATCCAAATATTGTATAGTGCTAATACTTGAGACTGGCGTAAAATGTTATTGATTGAAAAGGTTTGTATTACCTACATTACTTAGAGCACATTTATTAAAAGTTAGAGCACATTCATTAAATATTTGAGCTCGTTTTCGAATTTTGAAGCGGACACAATTTTATTTTTTTAGCGGAACTTTTTTAATATCTAAGAATATATATTTTCTTAAATAGGAGCACAATTTTCTTTTTTTTATAGGACACAAATTATTTTTTTATCGAACGTTAAATTGAGAGCAATACAATTAAAAAATTAAAAATCTATTTGCAACGGATAATTTTTGAAATATTTACATATTTTATTATAAATCTTTTAATATATACTTAAGGTAGACTTCAATTTGGGGTATTTTTTAAAATGAAGGGTGGTTTCGTTGTCGTCAGGGTTCATAAAATGTCCAATAAATAAATAATAATTTCTACGCAATATATAAAATATCACAAAAAATCAAGTTTGTATCTTAAAACATATCTTTGAAATAATATTTGTTTTGGCATAACATTATTTCTATTTTTGTTAATTTTTAAGTTAAATTTTTTAATTATTGTAACAATATTTTTAGTTAAAATCGTTTTTTTTAAATTATTTTATGCACAATATTTTTTTGGACTTGTTTTATTATTTTTTAATATATTTGAGAATGTATTTTAATTTAAATAAAATATTGCTAAATAGAAATTCTTATTTTTTATGTTTAATTTATAGTGAATATTTTTGTTATAACAGTTTTTTTATTATTTTATGCACAATATTTGTATGGACTCGTTT